>JBBPBX010091989.1:0-10979 GCA_038048925.1 Garcialebias charrua
TATTGTTGTGACACAAATAAAGACACTAAAAACTTTAATTATTCTTCCATCATTTATCCACTATATGCAAAATATGAAGGTTACATAAGTTCATGTTCAGTTTACAAGGTTATTGTGACAGCTTCATCAGCCTGATCCACCTCGCCTGGCCCCTGGGCAGCTACACCTGGGGGGATGCCGTTTTAGCCATCTCTGATGTCTGAGCAGCAAGATCTAGTGGGGTTACAGGTACAGCGTTGCCTCCCAGAGCAAATTACTGTCTCTTTGTCCTACGGCTAAATTGCACAGTTTGTGTTGGTTTCACTTCTGTGTGACCGAGATGTAAAGAAGGAACCCAGTCAGGATGACACTCAAGAAATTCTTAAAATGGTTTGCCTGAAAAAGAGATACAATTTGTGGATTATTTACTGTATGTAACTCTGCAGCTTGTGTAAAATTAGCAAGTCAACTAGCAACAAGTCAACAACTCTAATCCCTATATGCACAGTAATCAATCACCACATGAAACATCATGTGATTAATCCTTACCTTTGTAAAAATGCCGTGAACACACAAACATGTCTGGAAATATTACTGAAGGTGATGTTTGTTTGTCTTACAGCTGAAGCACACACCATGCAACATGTCTTTGTTAGCTCGATGACCTTTGCTCAGCTGTGTTGTTTCCAAGCTGGAAAGCTGCAAAAATGCACTCCATTTGCAAAACATTTCCTCCTACGATTGCGAGAACAATTGTGGCAGTTGATAACACAGCAAGCATTCACAATTTATTTGTGATTTCACTTATGAACATGTAAACAAAATTGCACAGCACACTTCTGTGTTCTAAACTCCCAAAATGCATTGAATTGTTCATGATGGCTGATGTCACGATCCCAGACTCTATATATAACTCGAACAGCCGCCACTGCCTTAGATATATAGTACAGATAGTCCTGGACTTCCGGTGATCTCGACTTATGGCGATTCAATGTTACGTCACGTATCTCGTAAAAAAAAAAAAATATATATATATATATTATTTTGTGTGTTTAAATGTTCTTGATTTTATGTGTACATTACTTTTTTGCAGCTGTGGTTGTTTTAAATGGCTTTATAAATAAATTACTATAATTTTTATTATTTTGAAGCCGATTACGCAGTTTCCGGCAGTGTTCGGCAGTTTTCGGCAGTGTTCTGCAGTTTTCGGCAGTGTCCGGCAGCTTTCGGTTAGCTTCCGCTTGCTTCGACAGCCGGCATTGGACAGACCATGTCCGATGAGAGGTTGCTTCGCTCGGATACATGACCTGGAAACTCTCGGTGAACTCTGTGGATGTCTCAGGCCCGGAGCAGCAGGAGCCGGCCTACACCACCAGCTTACCGCGGGATCCGGTGACCATCCCGCCACTACTGTCCCTGCCATCAGCCGGCCCCACCGGAGACACAGAGCCAACAAGCGGTGGAGAGGCCTGCTATGGCCGGGAGCTCGCCTCAATGCTCTACCTGGCAGCCTCGGATGTTGGTAGTACAACGAGCTAACATGCTAAGATGCGGAGAAGAGGCTTTCAGGCCTCGGATGTTGCCGGGACACGAAGCTAACATGCTAACACGCAGAGAAACAGCTTCACCAGCTCCCAGTAAGTTATTAACTCTATTTCCCTTCATTATGGCTCCAAATGTATGGAGCTAACATGCTAACATACATTACTGTAAACAGTTTGGACCGCATGAAGCAGAAGGAAGCTGTAGAGCTCGGACGAGCAAAGAGCTAACATGCTAACAGACAGAGACAGTTCCCTTATCAGTCAGTCACTCGGTGCAACATACTTGCTATGGGAATTGCGCCCCCGTGCGGTTACCTGAAGGAATACAATCACGCCTTTACGGCTAGGGCGTCAATGTCGCGCCAGAGGCCCCACCCTCTGGGTATTTAAGCAACTGACACCCATCCATCTTCCGCTTTTTTGCCTTTCACCTCGCTTAAACCTGAACTACCTCTCTTTATGGGACTTCTCTGTTGCTTCATCGCTCAACCAGAAGTGAGCTTGCTCCCTACACAGAGCGCACAGAGAATTATTCCTGCGTACTGCTGGACTAGCGAAAGCTAGTCCGACACATTTTCTCTAACCCCAAAGTATTTTCTTCTCCTCTCTCCATAGACTACTTCGCTCGACGGCGCTAAACTGCGTCACACCGCTACCCCTGCTAATTTGTAGTGGGCTAGCCAGCAAAAGTGACACGACGGAGGAGACGTCTAAACAAATGAAAAGATATGGGATTCTGGAAGGACTCGCTCGCCTTATCTCGGACATGCCTCCAGAGAAAGGAAAGCGAAAGACAAGACTTCCAAGGAAAACCAGCAGGACGGCGAGCCCAACTTTGCGCGCCTGTCCTAGCGGATGCGGTTTCTCCCTCGCCGCGACGGACACCCATGAGGCCTGTCCAGTCTGCCTGGGAATGTTGCACGCAAAAACAACGCTGGATGCACCCGACTTTTGCCCACACTTCAGCCAGATGCTGGATGCGGTGCTACGGTTGACCTCGTCGCCAAGGCCATGGGCGCCCCCAGCAATGCCAACGGATGCGGACACCACTGATGTCGGGTACCCACTGGACTTGTCAGAACGCTCCTGCCGCCCCCTTTTGGCCGCTTGTCACGTTCCCACATGTTTTCAGCCACTAAAGACGCCACTGATGACGCGCCCTGGGAGGAGGCAGAGGAGGGGGGGTCTGGCCCTGGTTTTCTACGAGCCGAACTGCAGCTCCAAAAGGCTTTGTTGAGATTAAAACATTTTTTTTTTTATGTTTGGGGTGATCACGTTCGAGCAGACAGCAGCAACTGTTTAAAATGCCAAGTTTCTTAACCGGAGGCTGGTTTGTTCATGGAGGCATGGGGTAAGTTTAAAAAGTCCAGAAAAAGTCCCGTTTTCGTTGCTTTATTACATAGTAGAGTCTCTCCCGATTGGTTGCTATGACGAGTCGAGTGTCGAAAGTTCAAATATTTGACCCTTGGCGGCTCGACGCATAGGTTGCTTCGGACGCGCACGTGCGTGGAAAGGAACTACAGTACCGTGTGCTGTCGCGCCGCTTCAAACACTCAAAACGCGCCGCTTCACGATTCGACGTGCCTCGACACGTCTCCACATAGACTTTCAATGTAAACCGGCCGCTTCCGCCGCCCGACACGGGTCCAGTGGGTAACCGGCATAAGCCCCTCACTCCCACGCCGGAGCTCGAGAACATGGCTCTACACGACAGCACACGAGTCGAATGGGGTGACAGCCCTGAAATGCTGGCTCCTATGGTGGATTTAACAGTCGAATTCGACACTCGAGGCATGATGAACGAGGACGAGATCTCGATTTCAACCTCAGCCGAATTTTCCGTGGAGGACGCAGACGTCGAACTGGAGGAACAGGGAGAAGACCTCTCCCAGACCCTGGTACCTGTGCTCCCAGAAACTGACTTTTCCATCCCTACTCTGTTCGACCTGTACCACAGAGCAACGGACGTGCTACACATCCCATGGCCAGAGCCTCCGCCTCATCAACAGGTCACGAACAAGGCTGGCAGGAAATTATTTTTACTCAAAGCAGCAGGCCGCCACGAGGCAAATGATGCCCATGTTCCCGGACTTCCTCACAAAACTAACTCGCACCTGGCCTCAACCCAGAGCTCCCATGCTCTTACCACTCTCACAGTTCCTCGATGTCGATGGGATGGATGAGTCGGGAATAGTCAATGTGCCTCAAATTGAGGACATGCTGGCATCTCACCTGGCTCCCAAGTCATCCGGGACAAAACCAACTCTTCTCAGCAAAGCTTGTCGAGCCTCGGCTTCTCTTCTCGAGAAATGCTACAGAGCTCAGGGACTCGCGGCACGCGCCATGAACGCGTCCGCATTAATGCAGTCTTACCTAGCTGAAAAACTGCAACAGCTCCAGGTAACAACGGACAAGCAGGCTGCCGCCGACTTGCTGGATGAAGCCTGCAGGGTAATGGTGTGTTCACACAGAGCAGCGTTTTCAAGCTGCAAGCTTCCAGCCTCCATGTAAAATCAATGGTGGACGCACTTCCAGCCACCTCCTGGCGTCTGGCGTCAGGTCGCGTGCGTGTTGAGCGTGCTGAGTAGCGTTTTTTCGTGCACGTGAACCGGCTTCCACCTCCAAACCGAGCATTCAACATGTTGAAGATTTCGCGGTTCAAACTTTTCAAACGCCGCTCAACTCCACCTGATTGGTTGGTGTGTCAACCAATCAGGGAGAGTCGGGGGGCAGAAGAGAGGGGGCAGTGGGAGAGTCCCTATGTGACGCGGAAACGAGGGTGCGCGCGCACTATGTGACGTATTGTTTGTCGGAAAAAAAAAAGAAAAGACCCGCGAGCTCGTGAACTATGGAAGAGAAACTCATTGTAGCTGTGTGTTCGCGACAAGTCCTTCACGACCAGTCAAGTCTGCTCGACAGAGACGGAAATAAACAGCTCCTCCTCGCCTGGCGGAGTGAGCAGGACTCCGTGTGCAGGGCTCTGTGTACCGGTAAGCTCCTCCCACACACCCAGCAGCTTCTGGCTTCTGGCGTTCAGTTTTGAACACGCTACATTCACAAGTGCGTCCACTTGCGTGCGTGAGCAGCATTTTGGAGGTTCAAAACGCTGCTCTGTGTGAACACACCATAACAGACTTCGTGCTCCGCATGATGGGGACAGCCGCTGTTGCTCAAGGCAGAGGCATGGCGGAAGTGGTCATCGTAATACGCCATCTGTGGATGACTTTAACGGATCTCCCCAAGGGACAAAATATGCCTTTTTTCCACCACTCGATAGAGCCGACGGGATTCTTTGGAAAAGCTTTGGATCTAATTCAGACCAAGCTGGACCAAAGTCGCAAACAGGCTGAAGCTCTCTGGGTGGGCATTCCCAGGAGAAGCGTCGCCCCCCCAAGGGAGTCTGCTGGAGACAGACCTGCGCAGCCTCGACACCGCTTGGCAACGCGTGCCCTATTGCAGAAGCGGCCGGCCTACGAGGATGAGTATCGGCAGAGACCACCGCCGGGCCAACCTTGTACCGAGCACGCATGGAGCAAAAACAGGTTCGTCCACCGCCAGGCGGTCAGACACAGGGCCTCCTCGGCGAACCGGGACAACAGACAAAAATGTGCCTGATGAACCAGGTTCACATCTTGACTTTACATGGTCACCCGCCCAAGCGGTACGGGGAATGATCCGTTCATGTCCAGACTTTATTTGTAGCACGGTACAAATAGCTGGTAACTCTGTTGCATGCACAAATCATGTTTTTCCTGCTGTGAGTGACATAAAATCAAACATGTCGTGACACTTAAGCATGAATAAAGCTCAAAAAACAGCTCCTCTCTGTTTTATTGACTCAAAAAAAAAGCAACAAACACAAGTAACTTCAGCAGAACAGGTCCCTCCGGCCTGCCAGCCATCATAAAGGGAGGGGACCATTTCCACCCCCTCCCTCACGGCTCACGGGGTGTTAGCATAATCAATGAACCCCGACAGGGTGCCTCTGCTCTGTCTGTAAAGGACGGGCACAGAGGCGTCTGCAAGCAGGTCCCCCACCCCTCATGGAGACAGGTGAGGGGATCACGTGATCCATCCCGCTCCATTGTGAACGACGGGGCGGCCAATACACTATCTAAGCAAACACGTGACATGTCCGCGCCTCAGGGAGACGCGCCAACAGAATCTAACGACAAGGGGGGGGGAAGGGTAAGTCAGGTGCCCACAGGCGACCACTAGCTTCACACGTTCACAAGAGCAATTGTGTTCAGGCTGGTGTGTATGTAAACAGATCAGAGCTGAATCAGATTCCTCTTCCTGTTATTCGAAGGGAACTGGGCTCCTTAAAGATCCACTGACGTGATTTTTCTACTATTCATCAAATTGCTCAAAATATATATATATTATCATTTAAATATGTTAATTTTTGCAAACAAAATGATAAATCACTTTAATTTTGCTTTAAAAGTGATTTTGAACTTCAAGCCGTGTTTAATCATGGGAAATCCGTTTACACCTGAACGCACCATCTGTGATGTAATGTGCAGAGTGAGAGGCAGAGGGCTCCAGTCTCTTCAATAGCAGACATTTTAAAACCTGACTAATTTAGCAATCTAGGTGAAGATTTAAGCTATTTGTCTTCATTTTGGGAAGCAGAAAATAGTTTGGGTGATGGAACAAGAAACAGCAGGATCTAATTTAGATCTGATGCCGTATCAGACTTACTTTTATGTGAGCTGCTCATACCGTGACAAGCCAAGAGCTCTGCCTCAACTCTGCACATGACATCACAGATGGTGCGTTCGGGTGTAAACGGATTTCCCATGATTAAACACAGCTTGAAGTTCAAAATCACTTTTAAAGCAAAATTAAAGTGATTTATCATTTTGTTTGCAAAAACTAACATATTTAAATGATAATATATATATATTTTGAGCAATTTGATGAATAGTAGAAAAATCACGTCAGTGGATCTTTAACACCAAACAATTTAAAGTCTGCCAAACACAAAGAATCATCTCCACGTTCTCACGTTACAACTGTCCCTTTATTATTAATGAGTGACAAGCAATGTCCGAGCAATGATCCCGTAGCACGTGACCTCTCTCACTATGCTGGTTCAGCTCTGCTCTTAAACAGTATCCCCCAAACGGGTGAAACACAGACCCTGGCCGGTTTGTCTGGTTACAACGCTCTGTTAAGGCCAAGGACCAGTAAACTGGACCCATCCAGGAAACACATTGGGGTCAGAAGATCTGCTCGTTTACAAAATTTGCAGCTTTTCAGTCCCATGACCCAAAACAAGGAGAGAGAAAACATACATTCTGCTCCACTTCTGTCTAAAAAAGACGACAGGTTGCATCTGCCTTCGATCACTCTCGATCAGAGCAACCTGGTAGCACATCAACAAAAAGACCTTCTCCCAAACTTGGTTGACCTCCAAGGGGTCACGGCTTCCAGGGCCCCTGGAGGGGAACTGGATACACCAACTGCTCTTCTTCAGGGTCAAACTATGTCACCAGAAGAAGTAGTCTCGCAGCCTAGGCCGAGAACTGTTAAAAATTTCAGCTTGTTGGCAGAAAAGAACAAGCTGATGGCATCAGGCCTGCCGGAAAATGTGGTAAAAACCATACAAAATGCTCATGCTGTATCAACACAGTCTCTCTACGCACGGAAGTAGCGTATTTTTGAAGCCTGGTGTTCAGAAAGAAATATTATTTCTTACTCATGCGACCTGACTCAGCTCCTGATTTTCCTTCAGGATTTACTAGAAAAAGTTGTTCTTTCTCAACGATTAAAGTTTTCCTATCAGCTATTTCAGCCTGTCACGAAGGTTGGGGACACAGGACACCTGGCGCGCATCCAATCATAATAAGATTTATGAAGAGCGTGCTTAGGACAAAACCACCCAACAGGATCCTGACCCTTGGTTGGGATCTTAGTCTGGTCTTGGGGGCTCTCTGTGATCCTTCATTCGAGCCACTGAGTGAGGTTAAGATAGACTTGTTATCTTATAAAACCGCTCTACTCTTGGCACTTTGGTCGGCGAAACGCGTGAGTGACCTCCATGCATTGTCTGTACATCCAATGTGTACCAGATTCGTCCCTGACGGGTCAAAGGTCACCCTAAGGCCTAATCCTGCAAGGTACCTCCAAGGTCTTGACTTTGAACCATATAAGTCTAGACTTCAATCTCTCCTCCTTCACACCTACTCCTGTACTCACTCAGGAACAGGAAAGGCTGAAGGCTCTCTGCCCCGTGAGAGCTTTACGCACTTACATGCAGAGAACAGCCAAGTGGAGAAAAACAAATCAACTGTTCGTGTGCTTTGCAGCACCTGCTACCGGAAAGGCCCTATCAAAACAACGTCTTTCACATTGGGTGACTGAGGCCATTACAAGGGCGTACAGTAGCAAAGGTCAACAGGTGCCCTCTGGAGTGCACGCTCACTCGACTAGGGGCTTGGCCACTTCGTGGTCATTGTTCAAGGCGTACAAGTTGCAGACATTTGCGCTGCTGCGAACTGGAGCTCATTAAACACTTTTGCAAAGCATTACAGTTTGGATGTTACTGCGTGTGATATCACTCAGGCTGTTCTTTCTAACACACAGTAGAAAGTAGCCTTGAGATGCCTGCTGGCCAAAGGCAGACGTTCACACTAGCATGCATTTTACTGAGCATTTCAAGGGCGTGAATGAATTACGTTCCCATAGCAAGTATGTTGCACCGAGTGACTGACTGATAAGGGAACTGAAAGTTATGCACCATAACTCATGTTCCCTGAAGGAAGGGAACGAGGTGCAACATATCTGGCCCTTTTCAATGCTGAAAGCTCGGTGAAGTGCAATTTTGGAGAAAGATGGATGGGCGTCAGTCGCTTAAATACCCAGAGGGCGGGGCCTCTGGCGCGACGTTGACGCCCTAGCCGTAAAGGCGTGATTGTATTCCTTCAGGTAATCGCGCGGGGCGCAATTCCCATAGCAAGTATGTTGCACCTNAGGAAGGGAACGAGGTGCAACATATCTTGCCCTTTTCAATGCTGAAAGCTCGGTGAAGTGCAATTTTGGAGGAACATGGATGGGCGTCAGTCACTTAAATACCCAGAGGGCGGGGCCTCTGGCGCGACGTTGACGCCCTAGCCGTAAAGGCGTGATTGTATTCCTTCAGGTAATTGCGCGGGGGCGCAATTCCCATAGCAAGTATGTTGCACCTCATTCCCTTCCTTCAGGGAACATGAGTTATGGTGCATAACTTTCAGTTTTCAGCAGCTCACAGTAAGAAATTAACTATGTTTTCCTTCATTATGGCTCCAAATGTACTGTATGTGTTTTTTGATAATTATGTAGTGTACTGTGTTAGGATAGGCGAAGTGCTTGGTAACTTTACAGTACCGTACATGTACGTGTATAAGTGGCGGCCAGTGTGTATGTGTTTTACGACTTACGGCGATTTTCGACATGGGAATGGGCGTAGGAACGGAACTTGTTCATAACTCGAGGACTACCTGTATATCAAACAGTCACAATCATAACGTGTTGCAATGTCAAAGTATTAAGTCAAATATATCCCATACAAAATCAGCAAAATTAACTAGTACTGAGCAACTACAAGAAATACTTACTGAAATGAAACTAAAGTACATCTGAGGCTAAGCAAATAAAATTAAAGTAGGGGTGGGGGAAACACATACTGTACTTTGAAATAAATTAGTTCTTCACACCTGTCAGGTACTTGGAACTCCATCCAGCACCTCTTTGTGAGAGTGCACTCATCCAATACAAAACAATCACATCAAGCAGAAACCACTATACATCCAGTCACCTACAAAGAAAAGTGAAAAATATGGATGAGTGGATTGCACAATATGCCAAAACAGGACTGATCTTTCCATACGCATCACTCTTTGAAGCCCTGTCAGTGACAGGTTTCTTTCAGTCTGAAGGTGAAAAAAATAATGAGGAAAGCGGAGAAGATACAAGTAAAAAAAAAAAAGTTAACAACTAAGGGGGAATCTACTCATTTCACTGAAGACTATGAAGCTGTGAAGTTGTACTGTAGTAAGTGGGCCCTGATCTCTGTGACTGTGCCCTCAGCAGGGGACTCAGGCAGCGTCGCTGGGTGAGTGAAAACTGAGCGCTGAGACAGGGAAAAACGAGCAAGAAGAAAAGCGACTGTGTGGGAGTTTATCAAGCACCCAGTGAAGCTCCTTCTAGCACAATCACCTAATTAGATTTCTATCTAGGAGTACCCTTTCTTGACCCCCTTAAATCTCTTGTATCGTTTGAAAGCTTGAAGGGAAGACTTTCCAAAAGTAGGGCCCATTTGCACTAAAGGTGTCTGAAAAGTGAAGGTTGTGAGAAGGAGTTGACTTTTTCAGTCACAGCAAAATTCAACCTACCAGAGATATAATGAACATCTAAATACATAAATAAATAAATATACATAAAACAACTTAAAATGTGCTGTGAAAGGTTCAACTCAGAAACTTGGAACTTACTCCTACCAAAGGACATATATTTTGAGACATTCATTGTTTTGAAAAGTGAAAATGCTATTTTGAATAATCTGTCTCAGTGCATTATCTGATGCCTGCATGATTAGTTTATTATGGCTTTGGGGTACAAAGTGTCAAAAAATACACTATGACAAGAACTGATAAACAATTTGCCAAAATAACATCAATATGACATTTACTGATAGAACTTTGTATTTCACCAATACAATCTTAACCACTTAGGTTAAGTTTGAGAAGCAATACCTTTTGCACAATTCATGCTAAACATCTGACTCTAAAAAAGAAAACAACAAATAAAAAATGGAAAAAGACCTGTTTGTAATTTTGACATACATTTTTTTTTTAAAAAACATGTAATTCATGAAGTTCAAGTCAAGTCAAGTTCCAGTTCAAGTCAACTTTGTCGTTTCCATCCCATGTGGCACATGAGGTGGAACGAAATTATGTACACAGGGTCACAGTTACTCGCAAAAATACCAAAATATAAAGTATAAAAGGAATAGAAAATAAGGATAAAAGATATACACCAAGACATGTGTCGAACAAACGCCAAATAAATGCAAAATAAATGCCAAACAGCACACTTAAAAGATTTGAGATATAAACCAAACACTAATAACGCAAAACAATATGACGTAACAACAGTAACCTGAACATGTGTCTGTCATAAGCAGATGGGCATGAATGAATACAGCAGCATAAAATCAGCAGAATGGATAATCAGTAGCAATAATAAATCACATATAACCAATTAAATAACAATAAATATACAAATAAGAAACAAATAAATGAATAAAATAATAAAACCAATAAAAAACAACAAACAAATAAATATTGTTCCTAAGGTAGACTTGAACATATGTCTCAACAGCTTTAAAATTGACTCAGCAACCTCCATGTCTTCATAATGTGTGCACACATACATGCACACAGACACACACATGCTCACACCCCATATATA
>JBBPBX010091991.1:0-13823 GCA_038048925.1 Garcialebias charrua
GCAAGTTCATGGCTCCGGGGTTCCTCTTGGTACCCTCTGATGTATGGGTCTTCTAGAGGCACATACTGTATGAGCCTTGGACGCGTACCGTCTTGAACTTCCATCTTTAACTTGATTTTTTGTGAAAATCAATAAGACAGTTCGAATTTTAATGTGTGCAAATAAATCTTCACTTTTAATGCAGCACTGAGTCAATCAAACTAATCAGCTGTCTGGTTTAAGTGTTTCACTGTGTAAAAAGTATTTCTATTCATAGGTACCTTCTTCAGGTTTTACCCTCAAATGAATTGTAAAAGTTAAATGCCTTTTTGCAGTGTTAACTTTAAAATATAACTTATTTTTCAACAACAGTTACTAACTAACCCAAGCATGACGTCCGTTTTACTTACTCAAACACTATTTAAAAGATTCGAAATAAATACATTGTTCACACTAAAATGTACCCAGAATGCTGCTCCATTATGCCTTAAAAAGATGTATTGCAGTTTGGCTAAACTGTTTTGCTGTATTTTGACAGTTATCAGGAGTGAAAAATGGATTACCTGTTTATTTTAAATATTTTTTATCTAAAATAAACTGGAGGTGTTTGTGTGCTTAGCATAACATGACAGATGGCATTCCAAATAAAAATCAGTGACTTTTATCAATTTGTTGTCTGTTGACATCCTCAAAGTTGTTCTGCTATCTTTGTTTTGATTTTTTGTGAAAATCAAGTCAGCAGATGCTTTCTGTTTATTTTAAATTTTGTATTTAAAATAAACTGGAGTCATTAATTTTACACAGAAAAACGTTAAAAATGCAATTTTTAACTAAAAGTGTACAGTGTACACCAATTCTGTTTAAAATTCAGAGATGTGAAGAGCTTAATGTGGAAATTCTCTGTTCTCCATCATTTTTTTATTAATTTTATTTAATCTGAAAATCAAATAAAAGATGCTTTTTGAGTGTTATTTTAAATCTCTTCAGTATTTAAAATGAGCATCAATTGTTCGTCTGTACCTCTGTTATTCAAAAATTCTTTATTTAAAATAAACAGGATTTTTTGTTTGTGTACAGAACAATTTTAAAGCTGGTAATTTTCACCATAAAAAATGCTGACTTTATGATGTGTTGAGAGAAAACTCATCTATTAACGTCCAGCAGGGGGCAGCGTCGAGTATGTTATCACGAAGCGACTGAGTTTAAATCAGTACATGGAAAGAAAACAACCTATTAGGGTTAGTTTTCAGTAAGAACGTGATAATTGCTCGAACCGCGTTCTTGTCAGAGACAAGTTTATGTTGCTAGACAGGGTTGATGGCTTCAGATGAGTGTTTAAGTGTGTGTTCGTGTGTGAACGAGTGTGAACCAGCGAGTGTGACCTGTCACTCAAAGTGCGGCACCTGGAAGTGACGACAAAAATGGGCGGGCCAACGCAGCGTGCGTAGCGCGTCACCAGCTTCTTACGTGAGCGAGGCGGAGCTCGCTACAACATACGTGACGTCAACAAATCAATCACAGCATATGTAGTTCATTCTCCAAGCATAAATGGCGAATGTAGTTCCTTCTATGGTTCCTTACCTTCGACCAATGTCGTGCCGGAAATGACGACAAAGTGGGCTGGTCGCAACGGCGTGCGACGTGATTGACAGCTCACAACAGCGAATCAGCGTTCGCCACAAGAGTGATTGACAGCACACAACAGCGAATCAGCGTTCGCTACAAGAGTGATTCACAGCACACAGCACTCGTATCATCCAATCACAGCTCATAAACGGACATGAGACACGTCTTCTTAACGTTAGCTTGCACAGCAGACCACAACTTTATAGACTCTTAAAACAACTCAAACGCTACAATTTAACTTCCCAAAATTCTGAAACATGCGGCGCGCACATCTAGACAGGCAAACTTAGTTACGCTCAGTAACCCAGCACTGCAGCTGTTGAACAACACGGACTCTCACGGAGTCACTCCAGGTCGGTTCCGGTCCACGTTAGAGGAGCAGAAAACTCGGGTCAGAACCCATTAACCGACACGTTCTAACAGTATATGCTGCTTCGACCTTCTTTAAAATGTAAAAATACCACAACAGCAATCTTGTAGATGTTAAATTAGCTTCCAGGGCAGGCAGTTTGACTCGGCGATCAAACAACAAAGTTCTGTACCGGAGTGTGTGCTTGAACTGGGTCGAAGCCGAACCAGAACTCCCACAGACCACGGCTGACAAAAACTTCACCTGAATGCTTCCAACAGCGCTTGCAGTGTTGAAACGAATAACAATCCCTCAGCCTCAAATGATAAAAACACGCAGAATCTGCCTGCTTTGAACACTTCCAGCCAAAATTATTATCCTCAGAGTTTAAAACTTGGATCCTTTTATGCAAACATGACGTTACAAGTTCATGACTGAGACCACAGATTTATCAATAAACTTTTAGAAGCCGATACGAGGCCACCAGATGTAAAGGGGTTAAAGGGGGGGTCAGTTTAATACTGACCTCCTTTTTACCTTAATTTACTTATTCAGATTGAATAGTAATTTCACGGATTCTCTTCTTTTTCAGTTTATTCAATATTTCTGTGATCTTTGTGATGGATAAATAAACAGAGCCATTAAGTGACAATGGACACGTTAACTTAGTTTGATATGTCAAAGAGACACTATCATTTATTTAAAATAAATCAACTAAATTAACACCATTACACTTGATTGACATGATTTCACTTTCTTTCAATTCAAATACGTCAGCACACTTGAATTCAACACAACAGACATAAATATTAGATGTTACACATATTTAGTCTGAGGGGCATTTCAGCTTAAAATATAGTTTCCAGCTTAGGTTGAGAGGGAAAAGAAATAGGAGGAAAGATTTAAGAAGAAAATTATCCTGAGCATGAGACCAGAGTGACACTTTTCATCCGACTTCTGCTAAAATCCAGGTACGTTTTGTAAACAGCTCCTTTACCTTTTGACGACCGCCCGGTAAGAGGGAAGACACCAGCCTTCAGATGCACAGAGTCCTTTAGTCCCAGCACGTCCAAAACTGGTTTTAGTTTACGTTTCAACGTCTCCTGGCTTCCGCGTTGGTCATCAGAGAATATGTCAGCTTCAGGCCTCTGACTTCAAGATAAACTTATTCCAGGAGGGAATAAACAAAGTTTTTGAGCTCGGCTTGTTCGAAGTAGACTCATAACAGCCTGTTATCAGTCCTTAGCTGAAGACGCCGGTCGTTAGCTCTTGACCACACGTGTCCAGCTCTTGGGAAAGTTCACATCTCTTTGGAAGTTCCCAGCAACTCTCTGGCGCGTTCTCGCACAGTTTAGAACTTAAAGAGCAGGCACAAAGAGAGGAGTTCACTTGTCTTATCAGAACCCAAGGTTACAGCAGCAGAGGGAAATTGTTTAGGAAAAGACAGAGCAGCTGGAGCCTTGTTCATGAAAAACAACGGATTAAACTGTCTTCTTATTTCTAAACAAAACAGTCGGGTCTCTGTGACCCGCAATTTCACCTTTAACATAGCAGTGAACACAGTTTAACTCTCACAGAATAACACAGCTTAAAAAGCACACATCATGAAAATGACAAAAGTTATTCTTTTGATCACATTAGAATAAAATCAAAGATAGAAATAGTCTCTTTTGGTGACTATATTTATCAGATTATAGCTAAATGAATGATTTTGTAGTAAATGTCTTGCTTTACTGAGTGGTCAGTAAAGGTCATCACTGGACAGTTCAAAAGTACACAGGTGTCTTAAAAGTGGACAAGGTCATGTCCACTACATCTCCCCCCTTTTGGAAGCCATCGCCAGTCCTTGGGGATGGGGTCCAACACGAAAGGAAACCTTGAACTGTCTTTGATCTTGAAGTAATCCAGCAAGTGGAAAAGAAAAATCAAAAATTATAATCCCATAAAGTTTTGGAAATTCCATACTGTTCAGAGGTAATCCCATTGCGGAAAGCTTTTAATCCTTTGGAAAACAAAGTCTGTTAACTCTTGGAAAACAAAGTCTGTGATCCCTTGGAAAACAAAGTCTTATAATCCACAGCGATAATCCCACAGCAGTAATTCCACAACGATTAGTTTTGTTGATTGATCAGCACCAATTGTTTTCATAATCAGCATGTAGAGGGGATCCCTCGATTGACGCAGAGGAGGCGACCCTTGGATGGAGGTTGAAGACCAAGCGTTGGAGCTGCAGGTCCCACATCGAAGGTTGTTGGCTGGTTGGTTTCCAGTCAGTGCCACTCTGGTTCTATGTGTCATGCAATTATGTGGATTTTTAAGGTGGGCTTATGATTGGGATTTTACATTAAGCCTTACCTATATGCACCTGGTATGTAAGCTATCATGGTTTAGAACAGCTACACTTACCAATTAAGGGGTGGATCAATGCTGTAAATTAGATATAGGGATCTATACCTATAAAATTTTGGAGGGCTTCTGTAACGAAGGCCTCTAATTCCAAACTATTCCTCCATTCATTACTTAGTTTAGGTTAAACTAAAATAAAAATGAAATATAGTTTGATCTAAATGTCTGTTGTCTTTTAGACGAACGACGTAGGATTTGGTATTCCTAATAAATTTTGAAGTCTATGGCGAGACTCATCAAAATGAATAGGTAATCTAGAATAGAAACGATCGAATCGGTTCAATTTAGAAATTATGAGACCAGTGTAGTTTATTGTACCTTAAGTAGCTTTAAACTACATTGACTCTTCGACGATTGAGATTTAACAAAACGAACTGCATGTTGGCATAGTTAAATCCATATCATTCATTAACCCATGTTAATACAAAACCTTTTTGGCTGGGAGTGTTCAGAACCAAAACAATATCTCAACTAATGACAACAGTAATGACTAAACAACAAGGAAACAAACGTTTCACTGCTTCGACACACTCCTGTCGTCAGATTCCAAAGTGCAACACACAAGAAAAACAGGTCTCAACTTTATGACCGAGGTCAAATTAAATCTCGTGGATTTAAACGGTTGTTAAGGTTAGTTTTTGTTGTGGGTTTTAGGCTTAGCGTTTCTAAGTTCAAATTGGACAATGCGACTTATAGGGTGGGAAAGTACGGTAGTTTAAACCTGATTAGTTTATTTACTAACTTGTGTTTGGACGACCTTATTATCCCATGAAGTCGGTGTGTTTGTGAGATCTTTGTCTTTTGTGGAGTCATTGAACGCCTTGTAAGGTTTGATCTGATTTCGATGTACCCATTTAGCAATTGGCTCTTTGCGGCCTTTGCTGATTTTGATTTCGTAGACGACTGAGGACACTTTGTCTGTTATCAGATGAGGTCCAGTCCACCTGGGCATTAGTTTGCGGGCGAGAGTTCCGGTCTCGGACCCTCCTTTCCCGGTTGCTGGAGCGAACGTATAGTACCAGACTCTGTCTCCCACTTGGAGTTCATTGTGAGAGGCCTTCTGGTCGTAGTACGCCTTGCGTCCTTCAGCGGATTTTTCCAGGTTTTTCTGGGCGAAAGCAAAAGTGTTTCTGAGGTGTACATTCAAATCTTTCATGTATTGTTGTGTAGTGTAGGCTGTCGCCATGACGGCGTCGCCTGGTTGGTACAACAGGTGTAGAGGGAGAGTCATTTGTCGACCGGTCATCATCTCGAAGGGAGAGATGCCAGTTGATGTGTGTGGAGTGGCTCTTATGGCCATGAGGACCAGAGGGAGTTTCACATCCCAGTCCTTGTGATTTGCGGCCACGTATTTCTTCAAAATACTCACCACAGTTCTGTTTGCTCTCTCGACTTGGCCTGAAGCCTGTGGGTGGTAGCCGACATGAAAGTTGGCCTTGACGCCTAGCGTCTTCCACAGTTCTTTCATCACTTCACCTGTGAAGTGTGTACCTTGGTCTGAGTTCACCCTAAGGGGAAGTCCAAACCTTGAGAATATATGATTCATTAACAACATAGCAGTAGTTTGTGCTGTGTCGTTAGGAGCTGGTAGGCATTCTACCCATTTGGTGAATGCACAGGTTACCGTGAGAAAATATTTATTTCCTCTAGAGCTCTTAGTGAGTGGTCCAACCCAGTCGATCTGGAGGTCAGACCATGGGAATGCAATGCCTCTGCTTTGCAGTGGTGCTCTGTGAAGTGGTCTGGTTGGCTGAAACTGGCCACAGACCACGCACCCTTCAATGTAGTCCTTGACATCCTTTTTCATTCCAGGCCAATAGGCAATTTGTTTTAATGCCGTCAGCGTGGCTTTATCTCCTTTGTGTCCTGCGGACGGGAGATCATGGGCATGGACTAACATTACCCCCCTTTGGTCATGGGGAACCACGAACACAGGTGAGGACGTTGGTCCATGAGCGAAAGTTAAGATGCCCTTGATTAGTTTTAGCTGTTTGCGCAGCTGATAGAGGACCTTAAGGTCTGGATCGGAATCCAGGTCGTCTTTAGACGGACTATTTTTGTTCGGATCAGTCAGGTACAGTATCATGGAGTTGATAGCAGGATCCGACTTCTGTAGTTGGATGATGTCTGGGTCAGTCAGTGCAGGTCGTACAGAGACTGCGTTGTCAGCAGGTCTGGCTGCGGCCTGTGCACGTGTGACTGCCATAACCTCAACAGCAGGTTGTGTTGACAGAGTCTTGATCAACCAGGAGGAGTCGAAGGACCATAGAGGACCTTCGTCGGCTCCTTCTTTGGCTAAGGAATCCGCAATGTCATTGTAGTGCTTGTCATCGCCTGGGACTCTAGAATGTCCTGGAACTTTCTTCCAGTAGACCTGTAAGTCGTGTGATGTCACCAAGTGATCACACGCTATGAAAAGCTCTTTGTGTTTGACCACTTTTCTGTCGCTTGTTAGGAAACCGTTCTGTTTCCACACAGCAAGGTGACAAGCGAAACTCAAACGAGCATAGTTAGAGTCAGTGCAGATGACTAGGGTCTTGATGGAGTGTGCTACTACCATCTGGAGAGCTATTAGGATCATGATCACGACAATCTCAGCGTACCGAGAAGTCTGAGAGCCTGATTTGTAGCTGAAGGTGATCTGCTCTTGGTCTTGGAGGAGGACCCCTCCAACACCTGCCCTACAGATTTTGTCGCGGAGGAATGAAGATCCATCCACGTACAATGTTGTCATATCTTTGCAGATATTGTCATCAAAGAAGTGGTGGTTCGGGTCTTCAGTCACAGGGGTTTTTATCTCAGCCAACGGCTGGGTTGCCGGTACATCTCGTGTACACCTTTGGCAGAGTGCCAAGTCTGTTCCCAGATGTGACTTCTTGTTTTGACCATAACGTATGTCTAGGTTAAAACTTTGAAGCGCCATGAGCCACGTTGCAACACGTGAGTTTGTTACCACACCATCTCTGATGCGTTGGCTGTTCAGGAATGTCACTGGCTGGTGTTGTGTTTCCACAACGATCTTCTGTCCACCAATGTAGCTGGAGAAATGTTTTACTGCCCACACTGTGGTCAGTAGAGCTTTCTCACAGTCTGAGAATCTCAACTCGGGGCCCGCCATCGTTTTGCTGGCGTAGGCCACTACACGTTTGTCTCTGTCGTGTATTTGGTATAGACCTGCACTTATGCAATGAGCTGAGAAGCCCACTTCCAAGTAAAGCTCTTTGTTGTAGTCTGGGTAGACTAAACATGGGGCTGACTTGATCCTGTCTATAAGAGCGTCCATTGCCTGCTGCTGTTTGTCAGTCCAGACAAATGGGACGTCTTTCTTTAGGAGTTCAGTCAGTGGCTTTGCAAGGTCTGCATAGTTCTCTATGAACTGGTTCGAGTAGTTACACACGCCAAGAAAACTTTGTAGTTCTTTGAGATTGGTGGGGACCTTGAGATTGTCAAGGCCTTGGGCATGAGTTAAGATGCCATGGTTTGGTTTAATCCGTTCACGCAGTGTATCGGGAAGCTTGTACAGGAACCTCATAGGCTTCGGCCAACGTTTCTCCGTACGTTTACCTCTTTCTGCGTAATTCAGGTGTGTCACAACTGTCGGCGCAGTCGCTGATGTGTCTGACCGGTCAGACCGCGGTGCGTCACTGTCGTTGTGATGTGTGTCTTCCCACTTCATGACTGAAGAGGTGCTCTTTGAGTCTGTAAGAACTATGTCATCTCTGAGTAGTCCTATACTCAAAAGCTCTTGAACCAAGGTTTCATCGAAAGCTTGGCTGATGGCTGAATTACCTGTCCCAGAGGACAGTACAGCGTCTGTGGTGTGGGATCCTCGGACCTCCACACAGTCTACTACCTGTGGTAGAGAGTGAGAGTACACCCCCCTTTTGTTGGAGGAGGGGTCCTCAAAATCTGTGACACTGAAATCCAAGTGACTGTCAGCATGTCGCGGACTGCCACTTCCAGGACTCACATGTCCTTGAACCAAGGTTTCATCGAAAGCTTGGCTGATAGCTGAATTACCTGTCCCATAGGACAGTACAGCCTCTTCGGTGTAGGATCCTTGGATCTCAACACCTTTCACTACCTGTGGTAGGTAGTGTTCAGTGAGTGCTGACTGTGTCAGCTCGCAGAGGAGGTTCTCTTGTCGGGCCAGAGTCTGGTCCAACTGTTGAGTCTCTACTGTCTCATCTGTAGTTGAAGGTTCACTTACCGGGCTTGTGACCACGGTTGGGGAGTCCCTCGTGGCCACTGCGGTACCTGCGGTTAGGCAGTCTGTACCACAACGAGGAGGCACTTTTATTGGCAGGGGTTTTCTCACTGTTGCCCACATTTTCTGTTGACCATAATCTATAATCGCTTCAAAACGGTTTATAAAGTCTTGGCCAACCAGAAATGGGAATGAGTCAAGTGTGGACACATACACTGGGTGGTGTAGTGTCGTTTTGCCAATCTGCATGTGAACCATAGCCATAGCTGTTAGGGTTGTTCTCGTCTCTGCGAGACCCTGTAGCTCAATAGCACATTTCTCAAAGGGTATTTGCCTGTCAACACCGTTAGCGGCGGTCCTCAGCTCCTCGAACAGCTTGGCCGACATAATAGTTATATCAGAACTGCCATCCAGGAGGGCTTCACGCTCAAGGACACCTTCCAGTGTGATAGGCAGGTAAGCTTTCTTAGCCACCCCCCTTTGTATAAAGTTACACAGAAACCTCACAGGTCTTGGCCCACGTTTCTGTTCACGTGTGACTCTGTCTGTGTAATCTTGTTTACTGTCAGCATCTTGTTGGCTGTCAGCATCATGACCTTCAGGATGTTGTTGTGTGTCAGCAATTGGTTTGCTGTCAACATCCATGGCAATGTAGGTAGTAGTGTGCGCTGAGTTAACCATGTGCTCTGAGTTATCAAAGACAAGGTCACTCAATGTACCAGTTCGGTCATCCTCTGTATCATTCAAGTTTTCAAACAACCAACTTATGTCCACTATCTCCTCAGAGCATAGAGGTATGTTGCCTTTTTTCTGGAACTCCTGTGATTTTCTGCTACTCCCGGACTGTCCAGTCCGCAGTGCAGGGGCAGGAGCTTTGCTCGGTGTAGACCGCGGAGGGTCACTTAAAGAGCGGGCGTCCACCGTTTGTGGTTTTTTGCTTATCTCGGGCAGCTTCGTCCGAGGTGCAGGGACAGGACGTGTGCTCGTCCTTTGAAACCGTTTTAGGTACTCTGGGTCTTGTCTGAGCCACTCCGGCTCATTGTTCCAGCGGGCATCTTCAGTAAATGGTCTGTGAGTTTGAAAAACATGTTTCTTCTCGCCTTTTTTAGGAGAGGGAGTTGATGAACTTGTCCCTTCCAGCTCCAGCGAGTGGGATTTGACCTTTCTTGGTAATGTAGTTCACGCTCTGGTTTTGTTTTTAACCAGATCGGGTCAGGGAGTTGACGAACATCAAAACCATTTATAGCACGCCGTTTTATTTTTAATTGCTCAATCTCACTTTTTAACTCAAGTTGTTCTTGTTGAAAATTTTCTCTTCTGCGAATGTTATCTTGCCTGAACAATTCAAGTATTTCTGTGTGCAGCTGTAAAGCTTCATCACAATCGTTATCTCCCATCTTTTTGTTTTGAATTCGTTTGATCTCACGTTTTAACTTAAGTTTTTCTTGTTGAAAAGTTTCTCTTCTGCGAATGTTACTAAGCCTTAACGATTCAAGCTTTGCTGTGAGCAGCTGTAAAGCTTGATCATAATTGTTATCTCCCATCTTTTAGTTTTGATTTTGTGTGAAAAAAATCAAAAGATTGTTCTCATGTTAGTGTTTGCAAATAAATATTCACTTTTAATGTAGCACTGAGTCAAATAAACTAATCAGCTGAGGTTTACGCGTTTCACTGTGTAATAAGTATTCATAGGTACCTTATTTCAGGTTTTTACCCTCAATGAACTTTGTAAAAGTTAAATGCACTCTTGCAGTGTTAACTTTAAAATAGAACTTACGTTCAAACAACAGTTACTAACTAACCCAAGCAGCCTGATTTCCGTTTTTCTTACTCAAACGCTTATAAAAGAGGGCTGACTTAAATGCAATGACTTCACTAAAATGTGACAGGATGCTGCTTGAGCATGCCTTTAAAAAGATGTCTTGCAGTCTCAGTGAAACTGATTTTGTACTGCATTTGACAGTTATCAGGAGCGAAAAAGGACGTTCTGTTCGTTATTTCAAACAATTTTTTATTTAAAATAAACGAGTGTTTGTGCGCTCAGCATAACAGTACAGTACAGTAATGATTGTGCACAGAAAAACGTTAAAAATGCCAATTTTAACTAAAAGTGTACAGATGTACAACAATTCTGTTTAAAATTCAGAGATGTGAAGAGCTTAATGTGGAAATTCTCTGTTCTCCATCATTTTTTTTTTTTTATTTAATTTGAAAATCAAATAAAAAAATGCTTTTTGAGTGTTATTTTAAATCTCTTCAGTATTTAAAATGAGCATAAATTGTTTGTCTGTACCTCTGTTATTCTAAAATTTGTATTTAGAATAAACAGGAGTTTTTGTTTGTGTACAGAACAAAATTAAAAGCTGGTAACTCACCATAAAATGCTGACTTTTTATGATGTTTTTTGTGAACGTGACTGTTCGTCACTCAAAGTGCACCAGGAAATGACGACACAAATAGGCGGGTCGACGCAGCGCGTCACCAGCTCTGCTGTGCTGAGCGAGGCGGAGCTCGCTACACAGATACGTGACGTCAACCAATCAATCACAGAGCCTGTAGTCCTTTTCCCAAGCAACCATGGTGAATGTAGTTTTCTTAACTTCGACCAATGAAGTACCGGAAATGACGACAAAGTGGGTTGGTCGCAACGGCGTGCGTTCCCACTACAGCGAATCAGCGTTCGCCACGAGTGATTGACAGCACACAACAGCGAATCAGCGTTCGCCACGAGTGATTGACAGCACACAACAGCGAATCAGCGTTCGCTACATGAGTGATTGACAGCTCACAGCTCTCGTTTCATCCAATCACAGCTCATAAACAAACGTGTACTTGGACACGTAGCTCTAACGTTAGCTCGCACAACAGAACACAACTTTATAGACTCGTAAACAACTCAAACGCTTCAATTTAACTCCCCAAAACTCTGAAACATGCGGCGAACACACCTAGACAGGCCAACTTAGTTACGCTCAGTAACACAGCACTGCAGCTGTTGAACAAACACGGACTCACTCGGAGCGCGTAAAGGTCGGTTCCGGTCCACTTCGTCGTGGAGCAGAAACTTGGGTCTGAACAGAACCACTATCCGACTACGTTCTACAGTAATATGCTTCTATGACCTGCTCTAACATGAAAAATGCCACAACAGCAATCTTGTAGATGTTAAATTAGCTTTCAGGCTTCTGACTCGGCGGTCAAACAAAGCGTTGTACAGGAGTCTGCGTGAACTGGACCGAAACGACCAGAACCACCACAGACCACGGCTGACAAAACTTCACCTGAATGCTTCCAACAGCGTCTAACAGAGTTGAAACAATAATAATCTCACAGCTTCAAATGATAAAAACATGCAGAATCTGCCTGCTTTGAACACTTCCAGCCAAAATCATTATCCTCAGAGTTTAAAACTTGGATCCACTTATGCAAACATGACGTTACAGTTCATGAGAAACCACAGAAATCAATAAACTTTCAGAACCGGTACGAGCCACCAGATGTAAGAATTAATGAGGAGGTCAATATTAATACTGACCTCTTTATCCTTAATTAATCTACTTATTCAGATTGAATAGTAAATTCACGGATTCTGTTCTTTTTCAGTTTACCCAATATTTCTGTGATCTTTATGATGGATAAATAAACAGAGCCATTAAGTGACAAAGACGTTAACTTAGTTTGATATGTCAAAGAGACACTATCATTTATTTAAAATAAATCAACTAAATTAACACCATTACACTTGATTGACATGATTTCACTTTCTTTCAAATTAAAACGTCAGCACACTTGAATTCAACACAACAGACATAAATATTGGATGTTACACATATTTAGTCTGAGGGGCATTTCAGCTTAAAAATATAGTTTCCAGCTTAGATAGAGAGGGGAAAGAGTAGGAGGAATAAGAGGTTGGAGAGATTAAGTTATTTATCTCGAGTGTAACCAGAGATGACACTTTCCATCCGACTTCGGCTAAATCCCAGGTACGTTTGTAAACCGCTCTTTACCTTTTGACGATGCGTCTGATAAAGATATTGCCAGCCTCCCAGGTGCACAGAGTCCTTCCGGCCCTCGTACGTCTGAACTGGTCGTTTACTTCCAACGTCTCCTCGGATCCGCGTCAGCCGTCAGAAACATGTGGCAGCTTCTGGCTGACTTCAAGACGAGATGTTTCTCAAAGAAAGTTCATTAAGAACTTTGGAGCTTTTGCTCGGGGAACTGGATGGAGGCGTCCATCAGTTCTAGCTGACAAGTTAGTCTTTGGCTCTTGACCAAGCTTGACCAGCTGCAAGGCAGAGAGCTTTCAGGTCTCCGTCCATTCAAACTCTCTGTCCATTCAAAGACTGAAGCGTTTCCGCACAGTTAGAACTTAAAAAGACAGGAACACAGAGAGGAGTTCACTTGCCTTATCAAACCCAAGGTTACAAGCCAGCAGCAGAGGGAAATGTTTAGGAACAGACAGAGAAAGCTGGAGCCTTGTTCATGAAAAACAACTGATTAAACTGTCTTCTTATTTCTAAACAAAACAGTCGGGTCTCTGTGACCCGATATTTCCCTTTAACACAGCAGTGGACACAGTTTAACTCTCACAGAATAACACAGCTTAAAAAGCACACATCATGAAAATGACAAAAGTTATTCTTTTGATCACATCAGCCTAAAATCAAAGATAGAAATAGTCTCTTTTGGTGACTATATTTATCAGATTATAGCTAAATGAATGATTTTGTAGTAAATGTCTTGCTTCACTGAGAGGTCAGTAAAGGTCATCACTGGACAGTTCAAAAGTACACAGGTGTCTTAAAAGTGGACAAGGTCATGTCCACTACAGTGGAAAATGTTATTTTAGCCTTAAAAGACCAACCAAGAAAGCTTTTTTATTTTACAATGTTCGTTCAGCTTTGAGGGAACAAACAAAAACAGATTGTTTTTACTGCAGACAAAGTACTTTTACTTTCAAGAAAATAAGTACATTGTAACACTGTCATTTTTAAAGCAAATGGTACAAACTGATCTTGTAGAGGTTTTGCATCCGTCTAAATATTTAGATTTGACCAGAAAGCAAACTGTATTAAGGACAATAATTTACACATGTAAAGCATAATTACATATGTAATAATACATGTTATTACATATTAATAATAATAATGTCTTTTTCTGTCATCTGTGTATGTTTCCCATACACAGACGAAATTCGTCTCTGCATTTAACCCAACCACCACCAGGTGGTGCAGTGAGCATATTACATACATA
>JBBPBX010091992.1:0-13822 GCA_038048925.1 Garcialebias charrua
TTTGTAAAAAAGGTTTAACTTTGTATAAAAGACGTAGTTGATAAAAACAGGCCTTGACTACAGACGCTATTTGTTTATCAAATTTTAAGTCCTTGTCAAATGTCACCCCCAAGTTTTTAACTGTTGGTCTGAACTTGGAAGTCCGAGCACCAAAGTTACAGGGAGCATCATCACCAAAGAAGATGCATTCTGTCTTTCCTTTGTTTAAAAACAAAAAATTACGGTGAAGCCACTGTTTAATGTCAGCAATACAATCAGTGAAAGGAGTGAGAAAGTTACTGTTTTTGGGTTTCATTGGTAGATAAATTTGTACATCATCAGCATAGCAGTGAAAAGAAAAGTTATGTCTGGTAATCACTGATCCAAGAGGCAGGCCAGCATGTACAGTGAGAATAGGAGAGGACCAAGAATAGAACCCTGTGGCACACCACAAGAGAGAACGGCAGTGGAGGAAGAAAGATTATCCAACATGACAGAGAAAGTTCTGTTGGTCAAGTAGGCAGTGAACCACATGAGTGCTGTACCAGATATTCCAACATAATGTTGAAGAAGAGATAGAAGGACAGTGTGGTCCACTGTGTCAAATGCAGCTGTGAGGTCCAGCAACACCAGAGCAACGGGACACTCAGTGACTACAGACCTGTGGGCGTGACATCACATGCCATGAAGTCACTGGAGAGGCTGGTCCTGAAGCACATCAGGTCAGTGGTGCAACAACCTGGACCTCCTCCAGTTTTCATTCCAGCCACACACTGGAGTTGATGACATCATCTACCTGCTGCCCAGACACACACCTGGACAGGCAGGTGAAGGACTCGCTGGTCACCTGGATCACAGGTCGACCACAGTATGTGAGGCTGCAGAACATCATCTCCAACACCATCTGAGCAGCACAGGAGTTCCTCACGGCACGGTCCTCTCACCGTTTCTGTTCCTCTACACCTCACACTTCAGGTCCATCTCACAATCCTGCACCTGCAGAAGTTCTGGACGACTCTGCTGCTGTGGGCTGCACCACTGGTGACCAGGAAGCTGAACACAGAGGTGTGGAGAACAGAACCAGCTGCAACTCAACGCTGGACAAACTAAAGATCTGCAGGTGGACCACAAGAAGAAGACCAGCCCCGTCATCATCAAGGTGGACACTGTGGACTGATACAAGAACCTGGAGGTCCACCTGGACAGCTGACACCAACTCTACAAGAAAGAGCAGAGTCGCCTTTTTCTTCTGAGGAGACTCGGGTCCTTTAACATCTGCAGGACCATGCTGCAGATGTTTTACCACTCTGTGGTCTCTGCAGGACCATGTTGCAGATGTTTTACCACTCTGTGGTCTCTGCAGGACCATGTTGCAGATGTTTTACCACTCGGTGGTCTCTGCAGGACCATGTTGCAGATGTTTTACCACTCTGTGGTCTCTGCAGGACCATGTTGCAGATGTTTTACCACTCTGTGGTCTCTGCAGGACCATGTTGCAGATGTTTTACCACTCTGTGGTCTCTGCAGGACCATGCTGCAGATGTTTTACCACTCGGTGGTCTCTGCAGGACCATGCTGCAGATGTTTTACCACTCTGTGGTCTCTGCAGGACCATGCTGCAGATGTTTTACCACTCTGTGGTCTCTGCAGGACCATGTTGCAGATGTTTTACCACTCTGTGGTCTCTGCAGGACCATGTTGCAGATGTTTTACCACTCTGTGGTCTCTGCAGGACCATGCTGCAGATGTTTTACCACTCTGTGGTCTCTGCAGGACCATGTTGCAGATGTTTTACCACTCTGTGGTCTCTGCAGGACCATGTTGCAGATGTTTTACCACTCGGTGGTCTCTGCAGGACCATGTTGCAGATGTTTTACCACTCGGTGGTCTCTGCAGGACCATGTTGCAGATGTTTTACCACTCTGTGGTCTCTGCAGGACCATGCTGCAGATGTTTTACCACTCTGTGGTCTCTACAGGACCATGCTGCAGATGTTTTACCACTCGGTGGTCTCTGCAGGACCATGCTGCAGATGTTTTACCACTCGGTGGTCTCTGTCAGGACCATGTTGCAGATGTTTTACCACTCGGTGGTCTCTACAGGACCATGCTGCAGATGTTTTACCACTCGGTGGTCTCTACAGGACCATGCTGCAGATGTTTTACCACTCGGTGGTCTCTACAGGACCATGCTGCAGATGTTTTACCACTCGGTGGTCTCTACAGGACCATGCTGCAGATGTTTTACCACTCGGTGGTCTCTACAGGACCATGCTGCAGATGTTTTACCACTCTGTGGTCTCTACAGGACCATGTTGCAGATGTTTTACCACTCGGTGGTCTCTACAGGACCATGCTGCAGATGTTTTACCACTCTGTGGTCTCTGCAGGACCATGTTGCAGATGTTTTACCACTCGGTGGTCTCTGCAGGACCATGTTGCAGATGTTTTACCACTCGTGGTCTCTGCAGGACCATGTTGCAGATGTTTTACCACTCGTGGTCTCTGCAGGACCATGTTGCAGATGTTTTACCACTCGTGGTCTCTGCAGGACCATGCTGCAGATGTTTTACCACTCGTGGTCTCTGCAGGACCATGCTGCAGATGTTTTACCACTCGTGGTCTCTGCAGGACCATGTTGCAGATGTTTTACCACTCGTGGTCTCTGCAGGACCATGCTGCAGATGTTTTACCACTCGTGGTCTCTGCAGGACCATGTTGCAGATGTTTTACCACTCGTGGTCTCTGCAGGACCATGCTGCAGATGTTTTACCACTCGTGGTCTCTGCAGGACCATGCTGCAGATGTTTTACCACTCGTGGTCTCTGCAGGACCATGCTGCAGATGTTTTACCACTCTGTGGTCTCTGCAGGACCATGTTGCAGATGTTTTACCACTCTGTGGTCTCTGCAGGACCATGTTGCAGATGTTTTACCACTCTGTGGTCTCTGCAGGACCATGCTGCAGATGTTTTACCACTCGGTGGTCTCTGCAGGACCATGCTGCAGATGTTTTACCACTCTGTGGTCTCTGCAGGACCATGTTGCAGATGTTTTACCACTCTGTGGTCTCTGCAGGACCATGCTGCAGATGTTTTACCACTCTGTGGTCTCTGCAGGACCATGTTGCAGATGTTTTACCACTCTGTGGTCTCTGCAGGACCATGTTGCAGATGTTTTACCACTCGGTGGTCTCTGCAGGACCATGTTGCAGATGTTTTACCACTCGGTGGTCTCTGCAGGACCATGTTGCAGATGTTTTACCACTCGTGGTCTCTGCAGGACCATGTTGCAGATGTTTTACCACTCGGTGGTCTCTGCAGGACCATGTTGCAGATGTTTTACCACTCTGTGGTCTCTGCAGGACCATGTTGCAGATGTTTTACCACTCGGTGGTCTCTGCAGGACCATGTTGCAGATGTTTTACCACTCGGTGGTCTCTGCAGGACCATGTTGCAGATGTTTTACCACTCGGTGGTCTCTGCAGGACCATGTTGCAGATGTTTTACCACTCGGTGGTCTCTGCAGGACCATGTTGCAGATGTTTTACCACTCTGTGGTCTCTGCAGGACCATGTTGCAGATGTTTTACCACTCTGTGGTCTCTGCAGGACCATGTTGCAGATGTTTTACCACTCGGTGGTCTCTGCAGGACCATGCTGCAGATGTTTTACCACTCGGTGGTCTCTGCAGGACCATGCCACAGATGTTTTACCACTCTGTGGTCTCTACAGGACCATGTTGCAGATGTTCTACCACTCGGTGGTCTCTGCAGGACCATGCTACAGATGTTTTACCACTCTGTGGTCTCTACAGGACCATGTTGCAGATGTTCTACCACTCAATGGTCTCTGCAGGACCATGTTGCAGATGTTTTACCACTCGGTGGTCTCTGCAGGACCATGCTACAGATGTTTTACCACTCTGTGGTCTCTACAGGACCATGTTGCAGATGTTCTACCACTCGGTGGTCGCTGCAGGACCATGCTACAGATGTTTTACCACTCTGTGGTCTCTGCAGGACCATGTTGCAGATGTTTTACCACTCTGTGGTCTCTGCAGGACCATGCTGCAGATGTTTTACCACTCTGTGGTCTCTGCAGGACCATGCTGCAGATGTTTTACCACTCTGTGGTCTCTGCAGGACCATGCTGCAGATGTTTTACCACTCGGTGGTCTCTGCAGGACCATGCTGCAGATGTTTTACCACTCGGTGGTCTCTGCAGGACCATGCTGCAGATGTTTTACCACTCGGTGGTCTCTGCAGGACCATGCTGCAGATGTTTTACCACTCGGTGGTCTCTGCAGGACCATGCTGCAGATGTTTTACCACTCGGTGGTCTCTGCAGGACCATGCTGCAGATGTTTTACCACTCTGTGGTCTCTGCAGGACCATGCTGCAGATGTTTTACCACTCTGTGGTCTCTGCAGGACCATGCTGCAGATGTTTTACCACTCTGTGGTCTCTGCAGGACCATGCTGCAGATGTTTTACCACTCGGTGGTCTCTGCAGGACCATGCTGCAGATGTTTTACCACTCGGTGGTCTCTGCAGGACCATGCTGCAGATGTTTTACCACTCTGTGGTCTCTGCAGGACCATGCTGCAGATGTTTTACCACTCTGTGGTCTCTGCAGGACCATGCTGCAGATGTTTTACCACTCGGTGGTCTCTGCAGGACCATGCTGCAGATGTTTTACCACTCTGTGGTCTCTGCAGGACCATGCTGCAGATGTTTTACCACTCGGTGGTCTCTGCAGGACCATGCTGCAGATGTTTTACCACTCTGTGGTCTCTGCAGGACCATGCTGCAGATGTTTTACCACTCTGTGGTCTCTGCAGGACCATGCTGCAGATGTTTTACCACTCGTGGTCTCTGCAGGACCATGCTGCAGATGTTTTACCACTCTGTGGTCTCTGCAGGACCATGCTGCAGATGTTTTACCACTCTGTGGTCTCTGCAGGACCATGCTGCAGATGTTTTACCACTCTGTGGTCTCTGCAGGACCATGCTGCAGATGTTTTACCACTCGGTGGTCTCTGCAGGACCATGCTGCAGATGTTTTACCACTCGGTGGTCTCTGCAGGACCATGCTGCAGATGTTTTACCACTCGGTGGTCTCTGCAGGACCATGCTGCAGATGTTTTACCACTCGGTGGTCTCTGCAGGACCATGCTGCAGATGTTTTACCACTCGGTGGTCTCTACAGGACCATGTTGCAGATGTTTTACCACTCGGTGGTCTCTGCAGGACCATGTTGCAGATGTTTTACCACTCGTGGTCTCTGCAGGACCATGTTGCAGATGTTTTACCACTCGTGGTCTCTGCAGGACCATGTTGCAGATGTTTTACCACTCGTGGTCTCTGCAGGACCATGTTGCAGATGTTTTACCACTCGTGGTCTCTGCAGGACCATGTTGCAGATGTTTTACCACTCGTGGTCTCTGCAGGACCATGTTGCAGATGTTTTACCACTCGTGGTCTCTGCAGGACCATGTTGCAGATGTTTTACCACTCGTGGTCTCTGCAGGACCATGTTGCAGATGTTTTACCACTCGTGGTCTCTGCAGGACCATGTTGCAGATGTTTTACCACTCGTGGTCTCTGCAGGACCATGTTGCAGATGTTTTACCACTCGTGGTCTCTGCAGGACCATGCTGCAGATGTTTTACCACTCGTGGTCTCTGCAGGACCATGTTGCAGATGTTTTACCACTCGTGGTCTCTGCAGGACCATGTTGCAGATGTTTTACCACTCGTGGTCTCTGCAGGACCATGTTGCAGATGTTTTACCACTCGTGGTCTCTGCAGGACCATGTTGCAGATGTTTTACCACTCGTGGTCTCTGCAGGACCATGTTGCAGATGTTTTACCACTCGTGGTCTCTGCAGGACCATGTTGCAGATGTTTTACCACTCGTGGTCTCTGCAGGACCATGTTGCAGATGTTTTACCACTCTGTGGTCTCTGCAGGACCATGTTGCAGATGTTTTACCACTCGTGGTCTCTGCAGGACCATGTTGCAGATGTTTTACCACTCGTGGTCTCTGCAGGACCATGTTGCAGATGTTTTACCACTCGGTGGTCTCTGCAGGACCATGTTGCAGATGTTTTACCACTCTGTGGTCTCTGCAGGACCATGTTGCAGATGTTTTACCACTCTGTGGTCTCTGCAGGACCATGTTGCAGATGTTTTACCACTCTGTGGTCTCTGCAGGACCATGTTGCAGATGTTTTACCACTCTGTGGTCTCTGCAGGACCATGTTGCAGATGTTTTACCACTCGGTGGTCTCTGCAGGACCATGTTGCAGATGTTTTACCACTCGGTGGTCTCTGCAGGACCATGTTGCAGATGTTTTACCTCTCGGTGGTCTCTGCAGGACCATGCTGCAGATGTTTTACCACTCTGTGGTCTCTGCAGGACCAAGTTGCAGATGTTTTACCACTCGGTGGTCTTTCCAGGACCATGCTGAAAATGTTTACCACTCGGTGGTCTCTGCAGGACCATGTTGCAGATGTTTTACCACTCTGTGGTCTCTGTAGGACCATGCTGCAGATGTTTTACCACTCGATGGTCTCTGTAGGACCATGTTGCAGATGTTTTACGACTTGGTGGTCTCTGCAGGACCATGCTGCAGATGTTTTACCACTCTGTGGTCTCTGCAGGACCATGTTGCAGATGTTTTACCACTCTGTGGTCTCTGCAGGACCATGTTGCAGATGTTTTACCACTCGGTGGTCTCTGCAGGACCATGCTGCAGATGTTTTACCACTCGGTGGTCTCTGCAGGACCATGCCACAGATGTTTTACCACTCTGTGGTCTCTACAGGACCATGTTGCAGATGTTCTACCACTCGGTGGTCTCTGCAGGACCATGCTACAGATGTTTTACCACTCTGTGGTCTCTACAGGACCATGTTGCAGATGTTCTACCACTCAATGGTCTCTGCAGGACCATGTTGCAGATGTTTTACCACTCGGTGGTCTCTGCAGGACCATGCTACAGATGTTTTACCACTCGGTGGTCTGTGCAGGACCATGTTGCAGATGTTTTACCACTCTGTGGTCTCTGCAGGACCATGTTGCAGATGTTCTACCACTCAATGGTCTCTGCAGGACCATGCTGCAGATGTTTTACCACTCGGTTGTCTCTGCAGGACCATGCTGCAGATGTTTTACCACTCTGTGGTCTCTGCAGGACCAAGTTGCAGATGTTTTACCACTCTGTGGTCTCTGCAGGACCATGCTGCAGATGTTTTACCTCTGTGGTCTCTGCAGGACCATGTTGCAGATGTTTTACCACTCGGTGGTCTCTGCAGGACCATGCTGCAGATGTTTTACCACTCGGTGGTCTCTGCAGGACCATGCTGCAGATGTTTTACCACTCTGTGGTCTCTGCAGGACCATGCTGCAGATGTTTTACCACTCTGTGGTCTCTGCAGGACCATGCTGCAGATGTTTTACCACTCGGTGGTCTCTGCAGGACCATGCTGCAGATGTTTTACCACTCTGTGGTCTCTGCAGGACCATGCTGCAGATGTTTTACCACTCGGTGGTCTCTGCAGGACCATGCTGCAGATGTTTTACCACTCGGTGGTCTCTGCAGGACCATGCTGCAGATGTTTTACCACTCTGTGGTCTCTGCAGGACCATGCTGCAGATGTTTTACCACTCTGTGGTCTCTGCAGGACCATGCTGCAGATGTTTTACCACTCTGTGGTCTCTGCAGGACCATGCTGCAGATGTTTTACCACTCTGTGGTCTCTGCAGGACCATGCTGCAGATGTTTTACCACTCTGTGGTCTCTGCAGGACCATGTTGCAGATGTTTTACCACTCTGTGGTCTCTGCAGGACCATGCTGCAGATGTTTTACCACTCTGTGGTCTCTGCAGGACCATGTTGCAGATGTTTTACCACTCTGTGGTCTCTGCAGGACCATGCTGCAGATGTTTTACCACTCTGTGGTCTCTGCAGGACCATGTTGCAGATGTTTTACCACTCTGTGGTCTCTGCAGGACCATGCTGCAGATGTTTTACCACTCTGTGGTCTCTGCAGGACCATGTTGCAGATGTTTTACCACTCTGTGGTCTCTGCAGGACCATGTTGCAGATGTTTTACCACTCTGTGGTCTCTGCAGGACCATGTTGCAGATGTTTTACCACTCGGTGGTCTCTGCAGGACCATGTTGCAGATGTTTTACCACTCGGTGGTCTCTGCAGGACCATGTTGCAGATGTTTTACCACTCGGTGGTCTCTGCAGGACCATGCTGCAGATGTTTTACCACTCTGTGGTCTCTGCAGGACCAAGTTGCAGATGTTTTACCACTCGGTGGTCTTTCCAGGACCATGCTGAAAATGTTTACCACTCGGTGGTCTCTGCAGGACCATGTTGCAGATGTTTTACCACTCTGTGGTCTCTGCAGGACCATGTTGCAGATGTTTTACCACTCGGTGGTCTCTGCAGGACCATGTTGCAGATGTTTTACCACTCTGTGGTCTCTGCAGGACCATGTTGCAGATGTTTTACCACTCTGTGGTCTCTGCAGGACCATGTTGCAGATGTTTTACCACTCGTGGTCTCTGCAGGACCATGTTGCAGATGTTTTACCACTCGGTGGTCTCTGCAGGACCATGTTGCAGATGTTTTACCACTCGGTGGTCTCTGCAGGACCATGTTGCAGATGTTTTACCACTCGGTGGTCTCTGCAGGACCATGTTGCAGATGTTTTACCACTCTGTGGTCTCTGCAGGACCATGTTGCAGATGTTTTACCACTCGGTGGTCTCTGCAGGACCATGCTGCAGATGTTTTACCACTCGGTGGTCTCTGCAGGACCATGTTGCAGATGTTTTACCACTCTGTGGTCTCTGCAGGACCATGCTGCAGATGTTTTACCACTCGGTGGTCTCTGCAGGACCATGCTGCAGATGTTTTACCACTCTGTGGTCTCTGCAGGACCATGTTGCAGATGTTTTACCACTCTGTGGTCTCTGCAGGACCATGTTGCAGATGTTTTACCACTCGGTGGTCTCTGCAGGACCATGCTGCAGATGTTTTACCACTCGGTGGTCTCTGCAGGACCATGCCACAGATGTTTTACCACTCTGTGGTCTCTACAGGACCATGTTGCAGATGTTCTACCACTCGGTGGTCTCTGCAGGACCATGCTACAGATGTTTTACCACTCTGTGGTCTCTACAGGACCATGTTGCAGATGTTCTACCACTCAATGGTCTCTGCAGGACCATGTTGCAGATGTTTTACCACTCGGTGGTCTCTGCAGGACCATGCTACAGATGTTTTACCACTCTGTGGTCTCTACAGGACCATGTTGCAGATGTTCTACCACTCGGTGGTCGCTGCAGGACCATGCTACAGATGTTTTACCACTCTGTGGTCTCTGAAGGACCATGTTGCAGATGTTTTACCACTCTGTGTTTTCTGCAGGACCATGCTACAGATGTTTTACCACTCTGTGGTCTCTACAGGACCATGTTGCAGATGTTCTACCACTCAATGGTCTCTGCAGGACCATGCTGCAGATGTTTTACCACTCGGTTGTCTCTGCAGGACCATGCTGCAGATGTTTTACCACTCGGTGGTCTCTGCAGGACCATGCTGCAGATGTTTTACCACTCGGTGGTCTCTGCAGGACCATGTTGCAGATGTTTTACCACTCGGTGGTCTCTGCAGGACCATGCTGCAGATGTTTTACCACTCGGTGGTCTCTGCAGGACCATGCTGCAGATGTTTTACCACTCTGTGGTCTCTGCAGGACCATGCTGCAGATGTTTTACCACTCTGTGGTCTCTGCAGGACCATGCTGCAGATGTTTTACCACTCTGTGGTCTCTGCAGGACCATGCTGCAGATGTTTTACCACTCGGTGGTCTCTGCAGGACCATGCTGCAGATGTTTTACCACTCTGTGGTCTCTGCAGGACCATGCTGCAGATGTTTTACCACTCTGTGGTCTCTGCAGGACCATGCTGCAGATGTTTTACCACTCTGTGGTCTCTGCAGGACCATGCTGCAGATGTTTTACCACTCGGTGGTCTCTGCAGGACCATGCTGCAGATGTTTTACCACTCTGTGGTCTCTGCAGGACCATGCTGCAGATGTTTTACCACTCGGTGGTCTCTGCAGGACCATGCTGCAGATGTTTTACCACTCTGTGGTCTCTGCAGGACCATGCTGCAGATGTTTTACCACTCTGTGGTCTCTGCAGGACCATGCTGCAGATGTTTTACCACTCGGTGGTCTCTGCAGGACCATGCTGCAGATGTTTTACCACTCGGTGGTCTCTGCAGGACCATGCTGCAGATGTTTTACCACTCGGTGGTCTCTGCAGGACCATGTTGCAGATGTTTTACCACTCGGTGGTCTCTGCAGGACCATGCTGCAGATGTTTTACCACTCGGTGGTCTCTACAGGACCATGCTGCAGATGTTTTACCACTCGGTGGTCTCTACAGGACCATGCTGCAGATGTTTTACCACTCGGTGGTCTCTACAGGACCATGCTGCAGATGTTTTACCACACGGTGGTCTCTACAGGACCATGCTGCAGATGTTTTACCACTCTGTGGTCTCTACAGGACCATGTTGCAGATGTTTTACCACTCGGTGGTCTCTACAGGACCATGCTGCAGATGTTTTACCACTCTGTGGTCTCTGCAGGACCATGTTGCAGATGTTTTACCACTCGGTGGTCTCTGCAGGACCATGTTGCAGATGTTTTACCACTCTGTGGTCTCTGCAGGACCATGTTGCAGATGTTTTACCACTCGTGGTCTCTGCAGGACCATGTTGCAGATGTTTTACCACTCGGTGGTCTCTGCAGGACCATGTTGCAGATGTTTTACCACTCTGTGGTCTCTGCAGGACCATGTTGCAGATGTTTTACCACTCTGTGGTCTCTGCAGGACCATGTTGCAGATGTTTTACCACTCGTGGTCTCTGCAGGACCATGTTGCAGATGTTTTACCACTCTGTGGTCTCTGCAGGACCATGTTGCAGATGTTTTACCACTCGGTGGTCTCTGCAGGACCATGTTGCAGATGTTTTACCACTCGTGGTCTCTGCAGGACCATGTTGCAGATGTTTTACCACTCTGTGGTCTCTGCAGGACCATGTTGCAGATGTTTTACCACTCTGTGGTCTCTGCAGGACCATGTTGCAGATGTTTTACCACTCTGTGGTCTCTGCAGGACCATGTTGCAGATGTTTTACCACTCTGTGGTCTCTGCAGGACCATGTTGCAGATGTTTTACCACTCTGTGGTCTCTGCAGGACCATGTTGCAGATGTTTTACCACTCTGTGGTCTCTGCAGGACCATGTTGCAGATGTTTTACCACTCTGTGGTCTCTGCAGGACCATGTTGCAGATGTTTTACCACTCTGTGGTCTCTGCAGGACCATGTTGCAGATGTTTTACCACTCTGTGGTCTCTGCAGGACCATGTTGCAGATGTTTTACCACTCGGTGGTCTCTGCAGGACCATGTTGCAGATGTTTTACCACTCTGTGGTCTCTGCAGGACCATGTTGCAGATGTTTTACCACTCGTGGTCTCTGCAGGACCATGTTGCAGATGTTTTACCACTCGTGGTCTCTGCAGGACCATGTTGCAGATGTTTTACCACTCGTGGTCTCTGCAGGACCATGTTGCAGATGTTTTACCACTCGTGGTCTCTGCAGGACCATGTTGCAGATGTTTTACCACTCGGTGGTCTCTGCAGGACCATGTTGCAGATGTTTTACCACTCGGTGGTCTCTGCAGGACCATGCTGCAGATGTTTTACCACTCGGTGGTCTCTGCAGGACCATGTTGCAGATGTTTTACCACTCGGTGGTCTCTGCAGGACCATGCTGCAGATGTTTTACCACTCGGTGGTCTCTGCAGGACCATGTTGCAGATGTTTTACCACTCTGTGGTCTCTGCAGGACCATGCTGCAGATGTTTTACCACTCGGTGGTCTCTGCAGGACCATGTTGCAGATGTTTTACCACTCGGTGGTCTCTGCAGGACCATGCTGCAGATGTTTTACCACTCTGTGGTCTCTGCAGGACCATGTTGCAGATGTTTTACCACTCTGTGGTCTCTGCAGGACCATGTTGCAGATGTTTTACCACTCGGTGGTCTCTGCAGGACCATGCTGCAGATGTTTTACCACTCGGTGGTCTCTGCAGGACCATGCCACAGATGTTTTACCACTCTGTGGTCTCTACAGGACCATGTTGCAGATGTTCTACCACTCGGTGGTCTCTGCAGGACCATGCTACAGATGTTTTACCACTCTGTGGTCTCTACAGGACCATGTTGCAGATGTTTACCACTCAATGGTCTCTGCAGGACCATGTTGCAGATGTTTTACCACTCGGTGGTCTCTGCAGGACCATGCTACAGATGTTTTACCACTCGGTGGTCTCTGCAGGACCATGTTGCAGATGTTTTACCACTCTGTGGTCTCTGCAGGACCATGTTGCAGATGTTCTACCACTCAATGGTCTCTGCAGGACCATGCTGCAGATGTTTTACCACTCGGTTGTCTCTGCAGGACCATGCTGCAGATGTTTTACCACTCTGTGGTCTCTGCAGGACCAAGTTGCAGATGTTTTACCACTCTGTGGTCTCTGCAGGACCATGCTGCAGATGTTTTACCACTCTGTGGTCTCTGCAGGACCATGTTGCAGATGTTTTACCACTCGGTGGTCTCTGCAGGACCATGCTGCAGATGTTTTACCACTCGGTGGTCTCTGCAGGACCATGTTGCAGATGTTTTACCACTCTGTGGTCTCTGCAGGACCATGCTGCAGATGTTTTACCACTCTGTGGTCTCTGCAGGACCATGCTGCAGATGTTTTACCACTCTGTGGTCTCTGCAGGACCATGCTGCAGATGTTTTACCACTCTGTGGTCTCTGCAGGACCATGCTGCAGATGTTTTACCACTCTGTGGTCTCTGCAGGACCATGTTGCAGATGTTTTACCACTCGGTGGTCTCTGCAGGACCATGCTGCAGATGTTTTACCACTCTGTGGTCTCTGCAGGACCATGTTGCAGATGTTTTACCACTCGGTGGTCTCTGCAGGACCATGCTGCAGATGTTTTACCACTCTGTGGTCTCTGCAGGACCATGTTGCAGATGTTTTACCACTCTGTGGTCTCTGCAGGACCATGCTGCAGATGTTTTACCACTCTGTGGTCTCTGCAGGACCATGTTGCAGATGTTTTACCACTCTGTGGTCTCTGCAGGACCATGTTGCAGATGTTTTACCACTCTGTGGTCTCTGCAGGACCATGTTGCAGATGTTTTACCACTCTGGGGTCTCTGCAGGACCATGTTGCAGATGTTTTACCACTCGTGGTCTCTGCAGGACCATGTTGCAGATGTTTTACCACTCGTGGTCTCTGCAGGACCATGTTGCAGATGTTTTACCACTCGTGGTCTCTGCAGGACCATGTTGCAGATGTTTTACCACTCGTGGTCTCTGCAGGACCATGTTGCAGATGTTTTACCACTCGTGGTCTCTGCAGGACCATGTTGCAGATGTTTTACCACTCGTGGTCTCTGCAGGACCATGTTGCAGATGTTTTACCACTCGTGGTCTCTGCAGGACCATGTTGCAGATGTTTTACCACTCGTGGTCTCTGCAGGACCATGTTGCAGATGTTTTACCACTCGTGGTCTCTGCAGGACCATGTTGCAGATGTTTTACCACTCGGTGGTCTCTGCAGGACCATGTTGCAGATGTTTTACCACTCGGTGGTCTCTGCAGGACCATGTTGCAGATGTTTTACCACTCGGTGGTCTCTGCAGGACCATGTTGCAGATGTTTTACCACTC
>JBBPBX010091993.1:0-13822 GCA_038048925.1 Garcialebias charrua
ATAGCCTGGACAAGTTTTCCATGGATCTTTCCTTCAGCTCTCTTACTGATCTTCACTATGAATGATCAGTTTACATTGTTATTAATGAGTGACTTTTTATACGTGTATGTATGCAATGTGGGCGAATCAGTTGATAGAGCTGCTGCATCTCAGCGAGAAGGTTGCCGGATCAAATCCCAGTCAGGGATATTTCTGGGTTGAGTTTGCATATTCTCTTTGTGCATGCGTGGGTTTTCTCTGGGTACTCCAGTTTCCTCCCACAGACCAAAAACATGCATGTTAGACTGATGGTAACTCTGAATCAGAGGTCACTAACCGGCGGAGCTCAGTCTGGATCCAGACAGAAATGATGTCTCATGTGGACCCAAAGCTAATACCAGAACAGAAGTGAACACTTCAAATCTTGTGGAGTGCTTTCTGGTTTAATCCTGTTCCCCTGCATGGAGAGCGCACACTGCTGCCACAGAGGCAGATCCGACAGATTTCTTGGTAAAACAACTCCACATAATCGTGACAAGGTTGTAACTGTAATTTTAATCGACAGCTCCTGGTAATACATCAATAAATAAATATAAAACATCAAATTAATTACAAATAAACCTGGTCTTTGTGGGGTTTTTCTTACACAGTTTTTCTGTGTAACACACAGCAGAGAATCCATGTTTTAACAACTTTAGTCATGTTCATTTTAACCTGACAAATATCAATCAGCCACCAAACAGTCTATTTTAACCTTTTCCTTCATCTGTTGGTTTGGACTTTTGACCTGTAAGAACAAGAGCAAACTCTCGGGGATTGTCAGGATGTGCAGCAGAACTGCTGGCATAGACCTAAGGAACCTCGCAGACCTTCACAAGGTGAGGTCAGTGAACAAGGCCAGGCAGATTCTGGCAAACCCTGATCACCCACTCCATGACGAGTTCAGGTTGCTTCCATCTGGACGCAGGTTTCTGCAACCCAGATGTAGAACGAACAGATTTAAAAACTCTTTTATCCCAGTAGCAATCAGGTTTCTTAATGCACACTAATTTTAACACTGTTATTTTAATGTTTTATTGTCTTGTGTTTATATGTGTATGTGTGTGTAAGTGCATATGTATGTATGAAACTGTGCACACCTATTGACTGCAAATCTAATTGCCCCTCGGGGATAATAAAGGAACTTGAATCTTGAATCTTGAAACACTGTTTTCCAACACATCGTGTGTATTTATAATTTTTTATTGTTAATATAAAAAGATGGAAGCTAGCTCATAGCAAGACATAAAAAATTAGACTTCCTGAAAAGAGAAGAGTAGGCTTTCTGGTAAATCCCATTCAAATGAAAAAATATTATTTATCTATTTATTTATTTATTCATTTTACATTGAGTTAAAAGAAAAACCTTTTTACATGTAATTTTAAAAGGAAAAAAAAGAACATAAAATGAAAGGTGGCAGGAGGAAGAAGAAATCTTATTATACCTGCCCTTTTTTCCAAAACAAAAAACAAAATCAATACAAACAATTCACTCAAACAATACTCATCAATGAGCAATTGAACCAAAAGACTAACTCATTACAAATCTAGTACAATAAACAATTAAATAGAATTTTTTAGTATTTTGTTAACAATTTAGTTTTAATCATTTTTTTAAACACAAGCACTGATTTTGCAGATTTAACTTCATTTCCTAGACCGTTCCACAAATCAACTCCCTGTATTGAAACAGACCGTCCCTTTAAACTTGTTCTATACTGAGGTTTTGTAAAAATCTCAGTTCCCTTAAGACTGTAGCAGCTCGTCCTCTTTACAAATTTCATTTGAACATTAGAAGGCAGTACATTATTATGAGCTCTATACATTAGCAACATAATATTATAGTCCACTAAATCATAAAACTTCAGCAACTTAAGTTGTTTAAACAATATATTTGACAGATGACAGTAGAGCTTTCTTGTAATAATTCTCACAGCTCTTTTTTGTAAAGTAAAAATAGACTTTGTTATAGTTTTACATGCCTTTCCCCAAACTTCCACACAATAAATTAAATGTGGAACAAAAATTGCATTATATAACAGATACAGAGCTTTATCATTTAACAAATCCTTTACTTTGTACAGTACTGCAGTAGATCTAGATATCTTAAGTTTAACAGAATTTATGTGCTGTTTCCACGACAGTTTGACATCAATAACCACACCCAAAAACTTCACCTCACTTACTCTGCTTACCTCAACACCATCAATTTTAAAAGAAAAATCCACAGTTTTCTTTTTATTACTAAATAACATATAATTTGTTTTATCTAGTTTTAATGATAGTTTGTTTAATTTAAACCAAGTTTGTAGTTTAACAAACTCCATTTTTAACAACTCAGACATTTGTTTCAAATCACTACCAAAAAAGAAAAAAGTGGTATCGTCAGCAAAAAGAACACATTTTAGAACTCCAGACACCTTCACTAAATCATTTACATACAAATTAAACAACTTTGGTCCAAGTATTGAGCCATGTGGGACTCCAATACTAGATGGAAGTTATTTCTAGCTGTTGTTTTTTGGTAGTTAATGTCTAATTTTTGTCTAAAATAATCAGCTCTAACATATGTATTAAATATGTTAAAATATTCTTCTATCATTCTGTGATACAGTATATGAGAACATAGTTCATCTCTTTTCATAGGAGAAAAAAACGCTTTTAGAAACAACAAAGGGGAACACAAGATTTCAGCCTGAAGCTCATACACTAATGTTTTCTTACCACATGGGACATGAATTAGCCAATCATCTGGACATTCAGGTAGTTCAACCTACCATCACACACAACTAACTATCTGAGAATTTGAAAACATTTGCTCTTTCTTTGCCAAAGTTACTTGGGGGGAACCAAATATTTCCATTGTCTGAAATGATCTGTTCCCCCTTCATAACATGGGAACAAATTAATTTACCAGCAAGTCCTTAACTGTGTTTATTCCTCTACTCATGGACAAGTCCTGTGGATTTTGAAATATTTGTTCTTTATTTGCCAAAGTTATCCTCCACAACAATGTGAGATGGCTCAGTAAAGGCAGGGTTTTAGCATGCTTCTGGTCTGTTAGGAAGGAAATAGATTTTGTTTGTTTGTTTGTTTGTTTGTTTTTTGGCAGAGCTACACAGTCAGAAGGCAACAAACACAATTTTCTCAATTTCTAGAAAACGACAAACAGCAGGACAACGTGGATTTTTTTGGTTGACATTACTTCACATCTAAATGAAGTGAACTTGAGGCTACAGGGCAAGGACAATTCAATTTGTGAACTAATGACAGCTGTCCGTGGCTTTCAGAGGAAACTTGAGATGTTCAAGGGAGACCTGCAGGGAGACTGTCCACTTCTCTGCAGTGCGGGAATAGGTTCAGGGACAGTGAGATGTCTTCTTTTGTTGAGTTTATTGAGAAGCTCATTGCGAGCTTCTGCAATCGTTTTGACAGCTTCCATGTTGGACAGCAGCTCACCATGTTCATTCATTTGTCATCACAGATGTATTGAGCTTCTCAATGAACGTCACACAGTTGAGTAAATGCTGGCCATCTACAGATGCAGTTAGTTGACCTCCAAGCAGATTTGGCCCTGAAGGAGCAGTTTGTCAGGACTGCTCCTTCCACGTTCTGGCTCCGAATGATTCCTGATTCAACTTTTCCAGATCTGAAGCAAGTAGCCTTGCAGATCTCAAGTCAAAAGTAAAAGTCAACGTTCTTGTCAAAACTGCAACATGTACAGGACATGCACATGATTGAAATTACATTACTCCCAGACCCCTGGTGCAACAATAAAATGTGCAATAAAATGTGCTCATTCAGTTTGCACTACTTCTCATATTTGCACTAATGTTTGTATTACTTTACTGCCTATAGTACGGTGGCCCTGAGGTGCAAAACACATTAACAAATAAGGCTAAACACTTTAACAAATAGTTCTGAAACAAATCAACAAATTCTGAAACACTTTAACAAATTCTGAAACAAATTAACAAATTCTGAAACAAATTAACAAAATCTGAAACACTAACAAATTCTGAAACAAATTAACAATTTCTGAAACACTTTAACATATTCTGAAACACTTTAACAAATTCTGAAACACTTTAACAAATTCTGAAACAAATTAACAATTTCTGAAACACTTTAACATATTCTGAAACACTTTAACATATTCTGAAACACTTTAACGAATTCTGAAACAAATTAACACTTTCTGAAACACTTTAACATATTCTGAAACACTTTAACATATTCTGAAACACTTTAACAAATTCTGAAACACTTTAACAAATTCTGAAACAAATTAACAATTTCTGAAACACTTTAACATATTCTGAAACACTTTAACATATTCTGAAACACTTTAACAAATTCTGAAACAAATTAACAATTTCTGAAACACTTTAACATATTCTGAAACACTTTAACATATTCTGAAACACTTTAACAAATTCTGAAACAAATTAACAAAATCTGAAACACTAACAAATTCTGAAACAAATTAACAATTTCTGAAACACTTTAACATATTCTGAAACACTTTAACAAATTCTGAAACACTTTAACAAATTCTGAAACAAATTAACAATTTCTGAAACAAATTAACAATTTCTGAAACACTTTAACATATTCTGAAACACTTTAACGAATTCTGAAACACTTTAACAAATTCTGAAACAAATTAACAATTTCTGAAACACTTTAACAAATTCTGAAACACTTTAACAAATTCTGAAACACTTTAACATTTTCTGAAACAAATTAACAATTTCTGAAACAAATTAACAATTTCTGAAACAAATTAACAATTTCTGAAACACTTTAACATATTCTGAAACACTTTAACGAATTCTGAAACACTTTAACAAATTCTGAAACAAATTAACAATTTCTGAAACACTTTAACAAATTCTGAAACACTTTAACAATTCTGAAACACTTTAACATTTTCTGAAACAAATTAACATTTTCTGAAACACTTTAGCAAACGAGAGAATCACACGGAAAGGGAATGTCCTAACGAGGCTGACCCGGAAGTGACGACCCGGAAGTGATGACCCGGAAGTGATGACATTTCGACCCGAGATGGACAACACGCGAAAACAAACTAAAGAAAAGCGATCTTTACATGCATCCTTCACATTTAAAAGGTAAGTTATGCTGAGGGCAAAACATAAATATATGAAACATGTTTATCGTCATGATCGCGTTTTTTTCCGACCGAACATATATTCATGTAATGGCAGCGTTACTTTCTACCACAGTGTGCTCCTTTGTCTGGCGTTGGCCAGTAATAAAACCATTATGGTTTTATGTGTGGTTTATGTGTCTGTGTTTTACAATAAAACTGTGGTGATTTCTTAAAAAGTAAGTGTTGCAACGCTGCCTAAAAAACACTAACTTTTAAGGATCAGGATTACTTTATGTTTTATTCACAGATTATGCTCAGTGTTTTTTATTAGAGTGAGGATAAAGTCAGCATTTTTTTCACAATCATAGATTCTGTTTCAATTTTTGCCAAAATGTAATAATAATAATTAAAATAATAATATCAGAGAGAGTACACTGTGTTGAAACACTGATATCTGATTGCAGTACAAGTAAATAAAAACAGATAAATCATTATATTTTATGTCCTTCCTGTCTTTAGCTGCATTTGAGCACCTTTTGATGTTTAGAGCTAAATGAACAGAATGGAAAATATATTTGTTTCCTTGCTGCAGGTCAATCTGCTAGTTTCCTTAAATAGAAACTTTTTGAACTATCAGTACGTTGAATAATCAGTTGAGCTCTTATGCAAAATATATTTAAAAGGTTTTCAGATTTTTTTTAACGCATGATCTACCCTTTTTTGCTCCATACTAGGCCAAAATGCAGAAGAAGACCATCTTTTATCCAGGAAAACAAAGAGTTGTTTTCCGCAAGGGACCCCTTGGATTTCTTCGTCAGGACCCCTCTCCTGAGGCCAAAATGATAAAAAATTATCCTAGTGTGCAGAACAAATCTGAGCCATAGAGAGAGGATATTGTGCGGCGAAATGTTTGTCTGCAGTTCGTCAAAGAGGAGGGGATGTCACAGATGATTCAGAAGTGCTGGGAGACTAGAAGCTGCAGCAGCACCTGCTCAAGAGACAGAAATCATTAGGCATGTAACGGTTGTAGTTGGTGTACCGAACCGAAAAGGTACGGAGGTGGACCGAACCGAACGTGCTGTACCGAAACGGTTATTTTTTCACTCATTGAATGTTAATATGTGCGCCGCGGAACAAAATTTCCTGGGCGCGTTTCAGCACGGAGCTATTATCTCGCAGCACGCGCAGCATTAGCCGTTAGCTTCTCGCTGCGGTTTCCTGTTTGTTAACGTTATGGTTTTCTTGTTAAAAGACGAGCGCACAAAGCTGTGTGTGTGGACGTTTTTTCATGAAGACTGGATCTGCAGCAGCAACACGTCTAACGTGAACGCGCTGGAAACTACGTCATCAGAACGTGAACGAGCTGTTACAAAGTACGCTAACCACACAGCTGCATTTAAACAACTTCTACAAAGTGCGCTAACAACACAGCTGCATTTAAACAACTTCATCAGGTAATTTAGATGGGTCCAGATCAATAACACAAACTGTATGAGTTTTTAAAGCTCTGAATCTAAGTCTGAAAGTTTTTAATGCACAGTTGATCCTTGCTATGAGACATCCATCACGTCAACACTTAAGTCAAAAAGTTCAGCTCTTTATGAAAAAACTAAAACTGATGGTCAACAAGTCCTGGAGCTGATTTAAACCCTGCCCTGATGATGAGTGAGATATTCAACCGTTCAAGAGGTATTGTTCTTTTATTATAATTATTATTTATAATTTATTATTATTTAAAATTATAATCTTATTAACTTATTTTTTTACCTCTGTGTTTTATTTCCAGTATTTCCAGTTACAGAGGTAGCTGCTCTCCTTCCACTTCAGGGAAATCCACCAGAGATCACCTGCTGCAGCTAAGAAGTGTGTGATGACTGAATTGAACTCTGGAACTGTTCCAGGACCAGTCCCACCAAGAAGAGGTTGTGAGTAATGAGGACAAATACAGCCACACTGGTGCTACTGGACAAAAACTTTATTAGTTAAGATTGTAAACAGTCTGTTGCTGCTTATTGTTCTGGTTCTGACTGTTATTGTATTCATTAAGATTTTTATTATTTTTAATATAATTTATTTATTGTAGAGTGCTGTTTATTTAAAATATCATCCAAATGGGTCACTTTTATTTATTACTACAATACAATACAAACATATTTTTGGCATATTTTCAAAATAAACATTTTGTAAGTCTTTATTTTGTCTTTTTTTTTTGTACCGAAAATAAACCGAACCGAGCCCTCCTTGTAATTGAACCGAACCGAAATGTGATTTTAGCGTACCGTTACACCCCTAGAAATCATCCTCCAGTCATACAACCACATCATCCAGTGTGCCACAGAAACATCTGGGTGAGCAACTAAGAATGTTGTATTAACAATTTTAAGATGAAAGGACAAAAATTGCCTTAAAAACTGAATATTCCTCCCAAACTGATCCTTGATTTTTTTACAATATAATTTTTTGATTTCTCATAGTGATGGAGGAGGACGAAGGATTGGAGGCTGCAATGCTGAGCATCTCACCCTCTACGCTCCTGCGTCAGAGCAGTACGCACACTATAGTTACACTTGATGAAATTCTAAAATATAATCTGCTTGTGTTTAGTCTCTCTCCCATATTTGTCTTTGTGTACACAGTGTCAGGATCAGCGGAAACAGAGGGAACCCCAGTGTCAAACAGAGCAAAGACAGGTTTTTCTTAAAGTAGGAGATTTGAGGACTGGAGTGTTATTCTCTTTTACGATGAATAACCCTCCAAAACTGAGCCTTGACCTATTGTGTTCTGGCAGAAGCAGAAGGAATAAAAGCACAACTTTTTGAGTTTCCACTAAACACCACCTGTTGTGTTCAATTGGGATTCATACAGTGACTGATACATTATCTTTATTTAGGTCCAACTGCAACGGTGTCCAGGTGTTCAGACGCATCAGGTGATTCAGAATCCTCAACAGTTAACGGTAAAGAAATGTACATTCTATTACTGAAAAGAAATCTGATGCTTTATGTTTTTAAGCTACGGTACATAAAATCATTTGTTTACTTTCTTCTGATTGTTTACAGTCCTGGCAAACACACAACAGACATCCGTGGCCCTTCCATCACAACAGACACCCGTGGCCCTTCCATCACAACAGACATCCGTGGCCCTTCCATCACAACAGACATCCGTGGCCCTTCCATCACAACAGACATCCGTGGCCCTTCCATCACAACAGACATCCGTGGCCCTTCCATCACAACAGACATCCGTGGCCCTTCCATCACAACAGACACCCGTGGCCCTTCCATCACAACAGACACCCGTGGCCCTTCCATCACAACAGACATCCGTGGCCCTTCCATCACAACAGACATCCGTGGCCCTTCCATCACAACAGACATCCGTGGCCCTTCCATCACAACAGACATCCGTGGCCCTTCCATCACAACAGACATCCGTGGCCCTTCCATCACAACAGACATCCGTGGCCCTTCCATCACAACAGACACCCGTGGCCCTTCCATCACAACAGACACCCGTGGCCCTTCCATCACAACAGACATCCGTGGCCCTTCCATCACAACAGACACCCGTGGCCCTTCCATCACAACAGACATCCGTGGCCCTTCCATCACAACAGACATCCGTGGCCCTTCCATCACAACAGACATCCGTGGCCCTTCCATCACAACAGACACCCGTGGCCCTTCCATCACAACAGACATCCGTGGCCCTTCCATCACAACAGACATCCGTGGCCCTTCCATCACAACAGACACCCGTGGCCCTTCCATCACAACAGACACCCGTGGCCCTTCCATCACAACAGACACCCGTGGCCCTTCCATCACAACAGACATCCGTGGCCCTTCCATCACAACAGACATCCGTGGCCCTTCCATCACAACAGACATCCGTGGCCCTTCCATCACAACAGACACCCGTGGCCCTTCCATCACAACAGACATCCGTGGCCCTTCCATCACAACAGACATCCGTGGCCCTTCCATCACAACAGACACCCGTGGCCCTTCCATCACAACAGACATCCGTGGCCCTTCCATCACAACAGACACCCGTGGCCCTTCCATCACAACAGACATCCGTGGCCCTTCCATCACAACAGACATCCGTGGCCCTTCCATCACAACAGACACCCGTGGCCCTTCCATCACAACAGACATCCGTGGCCCTTCCATCACAACAGACATCCGTGGCCCTTCCATCACAACAGACATCCGTGGCCCTTCCATCACAACAGACACCCGTGGCCCTTCCATCACAACAGACATCCGTGGCCCTTCCATCACAACAGACATCCGTGGCCCTTCCATCACAACAGACATCCGTGGCCCTTCCATCACAACAGACATCCGTGGCCCTTCCATCACAACAGACATCCGTGGCCCTTCCATCACAACAGACACCCGTGGCCCTTCCATCACAACAGACATCCGTGGCCCTTCCATCACAACAGACACCCGTGGCCCTTCCATCACAACAGACACCCGTGGCCCTTCCATCACAACAGACACCCGTGGCCCTTCCATCACAACAGACACCCGTGGCCCTTCCATCACAACAGACACCCGTGGCCCTTCCATCACAACAGACACCCGTGGCCCTTCCATCACAACAGACACCCGTGGCCCTTCCATCACAACAGACATCCGTGGCCCTTCCATCACAACAGACATCCGTGGCCCTTCCATCACAACAGACACCCGTGGCCCTTCCATCACAACAGACATCCGTGGCCCTTCCATCACAACAGACACCCGTGGCCCTTCCATCACAACAGACACCCGTGGCCCTTCCATCACAACAGACATCCGTGGCCCTTCCATCACAACAGACATCCGTGGCCCTTCCATCACAACAGACACCCGTGGCCCTTCCATCACAACAGACATCCGTGGCCCTTCCATCACAACAGACATCCGTGGCCCTTCCATCACAACAGACATCCGTGGCCCTTCCATCACAACAGACATCCGTGGCCCTTCCATCACAACAGACATCCGTGGCCCTTCCATCACAACAGACATCCGTGGCCCTTCCATCACAACAGACATCCGTGGCCCTTCCATCACAACAGACACCCGTGGCCCTTCCATCACAACAGACATCCGTGGCCCTTCCATCACAACAGACATCCGTGGCCCTTCCATCACAACAGACACCCGTGGCCCTTCCATCACAACAGACATCCGTGGCCCTTCCATCACAACAGACATCCGTGGCCCTTCCATCACAACAGACATCCGTGGCCCTTCCATCACAACAGACATCCGTGGCCCTTCCATCACAACAGACATCCGTGGCCCTTCCATCACAACAGACATCCGTGGCCCTTCCATCACAACAGACATCCGTGGCCCTTCCATCACAACAGACACCCGTGGCCCTTCCATCACAACAGACATCCGTGGCCCTTCCATCACAACAGACATCCGTGGCCCTTCCATCACAACAGACATCCGTGGCCCTTCCATCACAACAGACATCCGTGGCCCTTCCATCACAACAGACATCCGTGGCCCTTCCATCACAACAGACATCCGTGGCCCTTCCATCACAACAGACATCCGTGGCCCTTCCATCACAACAGACATCCGTGGCCCTTCCATCACAACAGACATCCGTGGCCCTTCCATCACAACAGACATCCGTGGCCCTTCCATCACAACAGACATCCGTGGCCCTTCCATCACAACAGACACCCGTGGCCCTTCCATCACAACAGACATCCGTGGCCCTTCCATCACAACAGACATCCGTGGCCCTTCCATCACAACAGACATCCGTGGCCCTTCCATCACAACAGACATCCGTGGCCCTTCCATCACAACAGACATCCGTGGCCCTTCCATCACAACAGACACCCGTGGCCCTTCCATCACAACAGACACCCGTGGCCCTTCCATCACAACAGACATCCGTGGCCCTTCCATCACAACAGACACCCGTGGCCCTTCCATCACAACAGACATCCGTGGCCCTTCCATCACAACAGACATCCGTGGCCCTTCCATCACAACAGACATCCGTGGCCCTTCCATCACAACAGACATCCGTGGCCCTTCCATCACAACAGACATCCGTGGCCCTTCCATCACAACAGACACCCGTGGCCCTTCCATCACAACAGACATCCGTGGCCCTTCCATCACAACAGACATCCGTGGCCCTTCCATCACAACAGACATCCGTGGCCCTTCCATCACAACAGACATCCGTGGCCCTTCCATCACAACAGACATCCGTGGCCCTTCCATCACAACAGACATCCGTGGCCCTTCCATCACAACAGACACCCGTGGCCCTTCCATCACAACAGACACCCGTGGCCCTTCCATCACAACAGACATCCGTGGCCCTTCCATCACAACAGACATCCGTGGCCCTTCCATCACAACAGACACCCGTGGCCCTTCCATCACAACAGACACCCGTGGCCCTTCCATCACAACAGACATCCGTGGCCCTTCCATCACAACAGACATCCGTGGCCCTTCCATCACAACAGACATCCGTGGCCCTTCCATCACAACAGACATCCGTGGCCCTTCCATCACAACAGACACCCGTGGCCCTTCCATCACAACAGACATCCGTGGCCCTTCCATCACAACAGACATCCGTGGCCCTTCCATCACAACAGACATCCGTGGCCCTTCCATCACAACAGACATCCGTGGCCCTTCCATCACAACAGACATCCGTGGCCCTTCCATCACAACAGACATCCGTGGCCCTTCCATCACAACAGACATCCGTGGCCCTTCCATCACAACAGACACCCGTGGCCCTTCCATCACAACAGACACCCGTGGCCCTTCCATCACAACAGACATCCGTGGCCCTTCCATCACAACAGACATCCGTGGCCCTTCCATCACAACAGACATCCGTGGCCCTTCCATCACAACAGACATCCGTGGCCCTTCCATCACAACAGACATCCGTGGCCCTTCCATCACAACAGACATCCGTGGCCCTTCCATCACAACAGACATCCGTGGCCCTTCCATCACAACAGACATCCGTGGCCCTTCCATCACAACAGACATCCGTGGCCCTTCCATCACAACAGACATCCGTGGCCCTTCCATCACAACAGACATCCGTGGCCCTTCCATCACAACAGACATCCGTGGCCCTTCCATCACAACAGACATCCGTGGCCCTTCCATCACAACAGACATCCGTGGCCCTTCCATCACAACAGACACCCGTGGCCCTTCCATCACAACAGACATCCGTGGCCCTTCCATCACAACAGACATCCGTGGCCCTTCCATCACAACAGACATCCGTGGCCCTTCCATCACAACAGACATCCGTGGCCCTTCCATCACAACAGACATCCGTGGCCCTTCCATCACAACAGACATCCGTGGCCCTTCCATCACAACAGACATCCGTGGCCCTTCCATCACAACAGACATCCGTGGCCCTTCCATCACAACAGACATCCGTGGCCCTTCCATCACAACAGACATCCGTGGCCCTTCCATCACAACAGACATCCGTGGCCCTTCCATCACAACAGACACCCGTGGCCCTTCCATCACAACAGACACCCGTGGCCCTTCCATCACAACAGACATCCGTGGCCCTTCCATCACAACAGACACCCGTGGCCCTTCCATCACAACAGACATCCGTGGCCCTTCCATCACAACAGACATCCGTGGCCCTTCCATCACAACAGACACCCGTGGCCCTTCCATCACAACAGACATCCGTGGCCCTTCCATCACAACAGACACCCGTGGCCCTTCCATCACAACAGACACCCGTGGCCCTTCCATCACAACAGACATCCGTGGCCCTTCCATCACAACAGACATCCGTGGCCCTTCCATCACAACAGACATCCGTGGCCCTTCCATCACAACAGACATCCGTGGCCCTTCCATCACAACAGACATCCGTGGCCCTTCCATCACAACAGACATCCGTGGCCCTTCCATCACAACAGACATCCGTGGCCCTTCCATCACAACAGACATCCGTGGCCCTTCCATCACAACAGACATCCGTGGCCCTTCCATCACAACAGACATCCGTGGCCCTTCCATCACAACAGACATCCGTGGCCCTTCCATCACAACAGACATCCGTGGCCCTTCCATCACAACAGACATCCGTGGCCCTTCCATCACAACAGACACCCGTGGCCCTTCCATCACAACAGACATCCGTGGCCCTTCCATCACAACAGACATCCGTGGCCCTTCCATCACAACAGACATCCGTGGCCCTTCCATCACAACAGACATCCGTGGCCCTTCCATCACAACAGACATCCGTGGCCCTTCCATCACAACAGACATCCGTGGCCCTTCCATCACAACAGACATCCGTGGCCCTTCCATCACAACAGACATCCGTGGCCCTTCCATCACAACAGACATCCGTGGCCCTTCCATCACAACAGACATCCGTGGCCCTTCCATCACAACAGACATCCGTGGCCCTTCCATCACAACAGACATCCGTGGCCCTTCCATCACAACAGACACCCGTGGCCCTTCCATCACAACAGACATCCGTGGCCCTTCCATCACAACAGACATCCGTGGCCCTTCCATCACAACAGACATCCGTGGCCCTTCCATCACAACAGACATCCGTGGCCCTTCCATCACAACAGACATCCGTGGCCCTTCCATCACAACAGACATCCGTGGCCCTTCCATC
>JBBPBX010091994.1:0-13822 GCA_038048925.1 Garcialebias charrua
ACGAATTTTTGACATACGAGCGCCCCCTAGGGACGGAACTCGCTCGTAAGTCGGGGACTACCTTCACACTGTCCCTCCTCTGGACATGTCCAAACCATCTCAGTCTGGCCTCTCTAACTTTATCTCCCAGTTGTTCAACATATGCTGTACCTCTGATGATCTCATTCCTGATCTTATCCATCCTTGTCACTCATACAGCACATCTCACCACTGTCCTGTTGTCCTACATGTCCTGTTCCAGTCTAAGATACTTTTCTGACACTCCGTAGTTCCTCATGCAATACCACACCACCTCTCTTGGCATCCTGTCATATGCTTTTTCTAAATCCACAAACACACAATGGAGTTCTTTCTGACCCTTTCTGAACTTCACCATCAAAATCTTCAAAGCAAAGGTGACATCTGTGTTGCTCTTTCTTGGCATGAAACCATACTGCTACTCACAGATAGTCACCTCTTGTCTAAGCCTTGCTTCCACAACTCTCTCCCAGATCTTCATTGTGTGGCTCATCAACTTAATTCCCCTGTAGTTGCTACAACTCTGTACATCACCCTTGTTCTTTAAAAATGGGAACCAGCACACTTGTTCTCCATTCCTCAGGCATTTTCTCACCCTCAAATATGCCATTGAATATTTGAGTCAAAAACCTCACTGCCATCTCTCCAAGACATTTCCAAACCTCCACTGGTATGTCATCAGGTCCTAATGCCTTCCCCTTCTTCATTCTTTTCAGAGCTTTCAGGACTTCACCTTCATTAATATTTTCCATTTCCTGGTCCACAGTTTCTATGACATCTACTTTTCTTTCTTTCATTCTCCTTATTCATTAGCTCCTCAAAACATTCCTTCCATCTTCCTGTCACACTATCTTCACTTGTAAGAACATTACCATTCCTATCTTTAACAAGCCTAAGCTGCTGCACATTCTTTCCAGCCTGATCCCTCTGGCTTGCCAATCGGTACAAGTCCTTCTCTCCTTCTTTACTGTCAAGTCTCTCATACAACTCATATTCCTTCTGCTGTGCCTTTGCAATCTCTCTCTTTGCTCCACATCCCATCTCCTTATATTCTTGTCTCCTCACTTCAGACCTCTCATTCATATTTCTTCTTGGCTAATCTCTTTCTTTGAATAGATTCCTGCACTTCACTATTCCACCACCAGGTTTCCTTATCATCCATTCCCTGTCCAGATCACACACCAAGTATCTTCCTACATGTCTCTAATTACTGTTGCTGTAGTAGTCCAGTCATTTGGAAGCTCTTTCTTACCGCTCAGAGCCTTTAACAGCTCCTCTCTGACACAATATTTTTCCTTTTTTATCTTCAACCAGTCACTATGGAGCACAAGCCAGTGTATCTCTTGTGCCAGACCCAAGTCTGGGTAAATGGTGAAGATTGTGCCAGGAACGGCATCTGATGTAAAACACTTTTGCCAAAACCATAATTCAAGTTCATCAAAGCAACTGAATTCTACTTATAGCAAAACAAACAAAAAAAATAACTAACTTGATTAGTGAGATCTTTTTTTTCTTACTTTTTTATTAATAAAAATGCCAAGTGAGAACACTGTACATGAAATATAACCTCATAATTGTTCAACAAGTACTAGAAAAAAGTCTTGATGTACAAAGCAGGTGCCCCATTTAAACTTTATGTGATTAATCTGATCCAAACATATGTAGAAAACAAAGCAGAAGAAAATGTATTTATATACAGCAGTCCCTTGTTTATCTCTGGTGTTTGGGGCCACGCCCACCCTTGATAAGTGAAAAACCAGGAAGTAGGAATTCAGTAGTCCAAGTTCAAGTTCAGTTCAAGTTCAGTAAACTTTGTCATGACATGTGCCATGCTGTAATACTCCCAATATCCCTCCTTAAATAAACAATTTAAATTTAAATACTGTAATATTTAAAATAAAAAATCCTTGCAGCATGGATTGTTTATTTAAAATGTTCCAGCATTTAAATTTAAAATGTAGAGAAGAGAATAGCAGCAGGACATCAAAGGGATGTCACACAGCTTCAGCTCTGCAGCACGGAGCAGAAATGTACTTACTGATCAATTACACCAAAACAACTGAACATAGAAGTTCTAAAATAATTTAAAATAACTTTTAACACTTTTATATCTTGTGATTATGATGATTTTTATGATGTGACATACTTTGAATTTAAGTTGGAAGACAAGAGTGGATCTGTGCATCCGGACAGCAAAGGCTTAACCTTCACAAAGCTGCAGCAGTAGAAATGTGTGCTAGCAAAGGAAATCAGCTGATCAGTTGCAGGAGGGAGCTTTCCCTTCCACTTGTGGGCTTCACACATGGTGCAAAATCATTTAAAATAATTTATTTTAAATAAACAACCCATGGCTCATCCATCAATCAGCCAATTGTGTCATGTCCAGTCTTACTTTGAAAATATACAATATAACAAATGCACAACTTTCATCAAAGCCGCAACACAACAATGTCTTATCTCAGACCTCCAAAAATCTAAACAATCCTAAATGATTCTGGAAAACCATCAAATCTCTCTCAATTCAATTCAATTCAATTCAGTTTACAAGGTATTTGTATAGCGCCAAATCACAACAAAGTTGTCTCAGGGCACTTTACAGGAACATTTATATACATAAAAAAGCCAATTAGCAAAGTTCTCTATCTAAGGAAGCAGCAGACAAGTTGAATATTGGCTTCATTGCAGTCTCCCATCCTGAGCAAGCACAATGGTAACAGTGGAAAGGCAAAACTCCCTTTTAAAAGGAAGAAACCTCCAGCAGAACCAGGCTCAGGACAGGTGGCCATCTGCTTTGACCAGCTGGGTTTGAGAGGACAGAAGGGAGAAACAAATGAACACATGGTAGGTCCAGATATAGGTCCAGGTGTACCTGAAAGACAATAAAACACAAGTTAGGATAGAAAAAAATATTAAAATACAAAACAGGTTGAGCAGAGCAAGTAAAGACAGTAGCAGAGTGAAAAGGTGTGGTTTCAGGCAGCTCCCAATCATCTGACCTCCCATCACAACAACACTGTAAGATCTAATTAGTTCACCTTACTTAAAAAAAGTACGCAAAGTCGTTGCCTCAAAAAAATTAAGCAAAGTAGTCTTAAGATTAGTGAGTAAGAAAAGCTAATCTTTTTTAAGTTTGCAGTACTAAATCAAGTAGTACAACTAATACAAAAAAAATAAGTTCAGATAACTCATTAGCCATGCTTAGTGTTAACTTATTTTTTTTAATTTGTGTGGACTGATGTAAATTTAACCCCACTTAGAATTAGTGAGTAAGAAAAGCTAATCTTTTTTAAGTTTGCAGTACTAAATCAAGTAGTACAACTAATACAAAAAAAATAAGTTCAGATAACTCATTAGCCATGCTTAGTGTTAACTTATTTTTTTTAATTTGTGTGGACTGATGTAAATTTAACCCCACTTAGAATTACTAAATACCTACAACTTACTACCAAATCATTTTGTACATCAACAACTGGCTAAATTAACTGGGAAATATCAAACAAAAAACTAATTTAAACTGGTAAAACCACAGTAAAATTTTGTATGTAAAATAAAGGATATTTTGTGTATTTTGTTCATCGCTAATAATAATCAAATTAAATGGTAAGTTACTTTTTAAACCCGCTAACTGACTACCAGTACTACTACTGTCATTACAAAACATGCAAAATGTAACATCATGGAATGAGAGGTACATATCACTTTCGAAAAATTTATTGTCACCATTTTTAAACAATTCAGCAACTCTGACTTAATCCACAATCAAAAACTGAAGATTAGCCTCTTTTAGTCAAGACAGTTTTCAATTAACAAAATGTACCAAATGCCAGGCAAAAAGCTTAAAATAAATTAAATGTAAATGTTTACATTTTTAGCAGTTGTCTTAATACAGTACTTTAAACAAAAAATGTGGAAATGTGGAAGTTTAGGCAAAAATGTGCAATACGTCAACCGTCCACAAAGCAACAACTTGTAGTACCGGTACCTTTTCTCCAACAGAACAGTCCAAAAACTTGCGGTTTTTCAATGAACAGTCCACAGAGCAGAAACTTCAAATATTTTTTTCCTGCTAAAAGTCCACAAAACAAAAACTTGCAGTGCTTCTTCAATGAACAGTCCACAGAGCAGAAACGTCAAATATTTTTTTCCTGCTAACAGTCCACAAAACAAAAACTTGCAGTGCTTCTTCAATGAACAGTCCACAGAGCAGAAACGTCAAATATTTTTTTCCTGCTAATAGTCCAAAAAGCAAAAACTTGCAGTGCTTCTTCAATGAACAGTCCACAGAGCAGAAACTTCAAATGTTTTTTTCCTGCTAACAGTCCAAAAAGCAAAAACTTGCAGTGCTTCTTCAATGAACAGTCCACAGAGCAGAAACTTCAAATGTTTTTTTCCTGCTAACAGTCCAAAAAGCAAAAACTTGCAGTGCTTCTTCAATGAACAGTCCACAGAGCAGAAACTTCAAATGTTTTTTTCCTGCTAACAGTCCAAAAACAAAAACTTGCAGTGCTTCTTCAATGAACAGTCCACAGAGCAGAAACTTCAATTTTTTTTTCCTGCTAACAGTCCAAAAAGCAAAAACTTGCAGTACCTCTTCATTGAACAAGTTAGAGTCCACAGAGAGAGTCCTTATTTAGGTGTCACACCACTCGTGATCGGTGAGTTCCTGTATCAGGGTGAGGACTCGGGGGTTCAGGTTGAGACGACGCTTTGAGTGTTTGTTCTCCACTTTGGTTCCCTTTTCTGGATTTATCCGAAAAAAAACACCTGTTAAAAGAAAAGACGACCATTATAATTATTTTGACGTTTCAGTAAAGTAAAATACATATTTAAAAAAGCTAAGTCTGGTCCTCTGGACATTCAAAAAACAAAACAAAACAAAAAAGTAGAAATGTTTCGTCTTTCGTCTGAAAGACTTCCTCAGTCTGAGCTGCTGTATTCAGCTTAGTCTTATAAATAGCACCCTCTCAGTGGATCAACCAGTTTTCTGATGACAAACAAAACCAGCTGCTCCCATGATCAAGGAGGACCATCAGCCTAACGATGGATCGTTAGTACCCTGATGGTTGTTTGCTATTCACAGAGGGCTGAGTGATACTAGCAATAACAGCATTGTAGGAGGGGGACAGTTGAACCAGGAGGCCTCAACCCATTTTTAATGATGGACGGTTTCTTTTCACAAAGATGGCCTCCTTTACTCCTCTCTAAAACCATCGTTCCTATGAACGAGGCCATCTACATACATACTACATACATACATACGTATGTAAATGTATGTATATATATACATGTATGTATATGCATATTTGTGTATATATATATATATATATATATATGTATGTATTATGTGTGTAGTATTTATGGAGTATGTTGTAGGTATGTATGTATGTGGTATGTATGTGTGTATGTATGCATGTAGTATGTATGTATGTGTGTAGTAATTACGTTGTATGTATGTATGTACTGGTATGTACATGTATGCATGTACTGGTATGTATGTACATGCATGTATGTACTGGTATGTACATGCATGCATGTAGTAGGTACCTGTATGTACATGCATGTAGTATGTATCTGTATGTACATGCATGTAGTATGTATCTGTATGTACATGCATGTAGTATGTATCTGTATGTACATGCATGTAGTATGTACCTGTATGTACACGTACATGTATGTACACATACATTTATGTACACGTATGTACATGTATGTACATGTACATACACGTACATGTATGTACACGTACCGGTATGTACATGTATGTACACGTACTAGTATGTACACGTACTAGTATGTACACGTACATGTATGTACACGTACATGTATATACACGTACATACACGTACATGTATGTACATGTACGTACATGTACATACACGTACATGTATGTACATGTATGTACATGTACATACACGTACATGTATGTACATGTATGTACATGTACATACACGTACATGTATGTACATGTATGTACATGTACATACACGTACACGTATGTACATGTATGTACATGTACATACACGTACGTACATGTACATACACGTACATACACGTACATGTACATACACGTACATACACGTACATGTACATACACGTACATACACGTACATACACGTACATACACGTACACGTACATACACGTACATGTATGTACACGTACATACACGTACATGTATGTACATGTACATACACGTACATACACGTACATGTACACGTACATACATGTACATGTACACGTACATAGAACGTACATGCATGTACACATGTACACGTACATGCATGTACACGTATGTACACGTACATGCATGTACACGTATGTACACGTACATGCATGTACACGTATGTACACGTACATGCATGTACACGTATGTACACGTACATGCATGTACACGTATGTACACGTACATGCATGTACACGTATGTACACGTACATGCATGTACACGTATGTACACGTACATGCATGTACACGTATGTACACGTACATGCATGTACACGTATGTACACGTACATGCATGTACACGTATGTACACGTACATGCATGTACACGTATGTACACGTACATGCATGTACACGTATGTACACGTACATGCATGTACACGTATGTACACGTACATGCATGTACACGTATGTACACGTACATGCATGTACACGTATGTACACGTACATGCATGTACACGTATGTACACGTACATGCATGTACACGTATGTACACGTACATGCATGTACACGTATGTACACGTACATGCATGTACACGTATGTACACGTACATGCATGTACACGTATGTACACGTACATGCATGTACACGTATGTACACGTACATGCATGTACACGTATGTACACGTACATGCATGTACACGTATGTACACGTACATGCATGTACACGTATGTACACGTACATGCATGTACACGTATGTACACGTACATGCATGTACACGTATGTACACGTACATGCATGTACACGTATGTACACGTACATGCATGTACACGTATGTACACGTACATGCATGTACACGTATGTACACGTACATGCATGTACACGTATGTACACGTACATGCATGTACACGTATGTACACGTACATGCATGTACACGTATGTACACGTACATGCATGTACACGTATGTACACGTACATGCATGTACACGTATGTACACGTACATGCATGTACACGTATGTACACGTACATGCATGTACACGTATGTACACGTACATGCATGTACACGTATGTACACGTACATGCATGTACACGTATGTACACGTACATGCATGTACACGTATGTACACGTACATGCATGTACACGTATGTACACGTACATGCATGTACACGTATGTACACGTACATGCATGTACACGTATGTACACGTACATGCATGTACACGTATGTACACGTACATGCATGTACACGTATGTACACGTACATGCATGTACACGTATGTACACGTACATGCATGTACACGTATGTACACGTACATGCATGTACACGTATGTACACGTACATGCACGTACACGTATGTACACGTACATGCACGTACACGTATGTACACGTACATGCACGTACACGTATGTACACGTACATGCACGTACACGTATGTACACGTACATGCATGTACACGTATGTACACGTACATGCATGTACACGTATGTACACGTACATGCATGTACACGTATGTACACGTACATGCATGTACACGTATGTACACGTACATGCATGTACACGTATGTACACGTACATGCATGTACACGTATGTACACGTACATGCATGTACACGTATGTACACGTACATGCATGTACACGTATGTACACGTACATGCACGTACACGTATGTACACGTACATGCACGTACACGTATGTACACGTACATGCACGTACACGTATGTACACGTACATGCACGTACACGTATGTACACGTACATGCACGTACACGTATGTACACGTACATGCACGTACACGTATGTACACGTACATGCACGTACACGTATGTACACGTACATGCACGTACACGTATGTACACGTACATGCACGTACACGTATGTACACGTACATGCACGTACACGTATGTACACGTACATGCACGTACACGTATGTACACGTACATGCACGTACACGTATGTACACGTACATGCACGTACACGTATGTACACGTACATGCACGTACACGTATGTACACGTACATGCACGTACACGTATGTACACGTACTATGTCACGTACATGCACGTACACGTACATGCACGTACATGTATGTACATGTACATACACGTACACGTATGTACATGTATGTACATGTACATACACGTACACGTATGTACATGTATGTACATGTACATACACGTACGTACATGTATGTACATGTACATACACGTACATACACGTACATGCACGTACACGTACGTACACGTACATGCATGTACACGTATGTACACGTACATGCATGTACACGTATGTACACGTACATGCATGTACACGTATGTACACGTACATGCATGTACACGTATGTACACGTACATGCACGTACACGTATGTACACGTACATGCACGTACACGTATGTACACGTACATGCACGTACACGTATGTACACGTACATGCACGTACACGTATGTACACGTACATGCACGTACACGTATGTACACGTACATGCACGTACACGTATGTACACGTACATGCACGTACACGTATGTACACGTACATGCACGTACACGTATGTACACGTACATGCACGTACACGTATGTACACGTACATGCACGTACACGTATGTACACGTACATGCACGTACACGTATGTACACGTACATGCACGTACACGTATGTACACGTACATGCACGTACACGTATGTACACGCACATGCACGTACACGTATGTACACGCACGTACACGTACACGCACGTACACGTACCGGTATGTACACGCACGTACACGTACCGGTATGTACACGCACGTACACGTACCGGTATGTACACGCACGTACACGTACCGGTATGTACACGCACGTACACGTACCGGTATGTACACGCACGTACACGTACCGGTATGTACACGCACGTACACGTACCGGTATGTACACGCACGTACACGTACCGGTATGTACATGCATGTACCGGTATGTACATGTACCGGTATGTACATGTACCGGTATGTACATGTATGTACGTATGTATGTATGCATGTATATATTTACGTGTACATGTACATGTATGTATGCAAGTATGTATGTACCGGTATGTATGTAAATGTGACAGTATTTACCTCTCCATGGCCAATGTCCATTGCTTCCAAGTCATCAACACGAGACTTCCTCACCCTGGGGCGGCCGTGGTGTAGTGGTAATGGCAGTCGACCCCTGATCGGAAGGTTGGAGGTTCGAATCCCGCATCCGCCCACCATGTGTCGTTGTGTCCCTGAGCAAGACACTTAACCCCGAGTTGCTCCCGGTAGGTCTGGATGGCGCCTTGCAAGGAAGGCTACCACTACCGGTGTATGAATGTCTGAATGAATGGGTGGATGGCTGGTACTGTAAAGCACTTTGGGGCTCCTCACAGGGGGCTGGAAAGCGCTATATAAATAAGCTCCATTTATCCTCTCCCTGCGAGATCGCTCTTCCTAGAAAACAAAACCGAGCTGTGACGGTCCACACAGACAAATGGTTTTATGGCATAACTTCACAAACAGGAAGTCTTACCCAAATTACTGTATGTCCTCCTTCTCGGTCTCCTGAAGCTGGTAGACGATTTTTGACAGCTCCTGATCCGACTCCATTTTCCCTATGATACGTTCCTTTTCTGCTTCACTCTGAGCACTCGCCAGCATGGTACAATACTGAACTGTGCGTGTGAAAAACACAAACAATTTCAAAATATTAATTATTATTATTAATAATAATATATCTCCTTCACCGTATTCATCTGAGTGTTCATCTCGTACTTTTCCAAACTGGTCTTCATCTCCTTCCTGCAAACCAGAAAAATGATTACTTTTATAATTTATTTTGAGCACAAACATCTGGATGTTCCAAAGCTTTTGAGGACAAAATTTACAATAACTTTCATCAGTGAAATTCAAAGTCAGGTGAATCTTATTTTCAATGAGGGTCAGTTCGTTGTGCAGAAAGCTGAGAACAAAAAGGAATATACAGGTAGTCCCCAACTTACGAGCGCTCTTACTTACGAGGTTCCGGACTTACGAGCTGGCGAATTTTTTGGAAAAAACGCAAAAAATACCATGTTTTTCTGTGTTTTTTCACCACAGTTCGTTAGCTAAACATGTGGACACACGTTTCCGATCATTTTTATGCACTCATAAGCAGTTTTTCGATGAAAAACAAGTGTTTGTAGTCGCGCTAGCAAAACCGTTCCAACTTACGAGCGAAATTCCGGACTTACGAGACACGTGGCGGCCGTTCCAATTTACGAGATTTCCATGTTATGAGCGCCTCGTTGTAACGGAACTCGCTCGTAAGTCGGGGACTACCTGTAACATCATGAAAAAAAACCTTTACCTCTTCATCAGATTCAAACTGCACATTCACACCATATGTTTCATCAATGCTGTCATCTGTTAATAAATGGAAATGTCTCGTCACATTAACAGGAATAAAAATCTTAAAGAGTAAACATAGCTGCACTATAGATATCTCCTAAATTTTCACAAGTTGGCATGAGTTGTCTAAAACGTTCAAGTGTGAGAGGGCCTTATGACACATTCATTCTGATGTTTAAGATGAATAGATAAATGAATAAGTCATTTAATGGTGATGGATTTTACTCACATGAAGCGTCACCAATAAAGGGAATTGTGCCTGCCATTCTTCAAGCTTAAAGATGCTTTTCCAAACAGGGATTTCCTGTAATAACATTAACCAGACTTGTGGTTATAAATTAGAAAATTAAGAAAAAAACTATTTTAGTTTTACAGTTCGAATTACATTACACATGAGAATAATCACTTATTCATTACATGCCAAGCTCAGTTATTTGTGTGGGTCCGAGTACAAATGCAGCTGCAGCTGCCAGGAAAAAGACAAAGAGAAGATATATGGATGCAGTTAGAGAGGACATGAAGGTAGTTGGAGTGAGGACATGAGGATGCAGAGGACAGAGTGAGGTGGAGGAGGATGACTCGCTGTGGCGACCCCTGAAAAGGGAAAAGCCGAAAGAAGAAGATGCTCACCGTTTCACACAGGGACCCTTTGCACAGCTAACAGAAGCTAGCTAGTAGTTGTTGAGCAGACTGAAATGGGAGGTTTGCTGGTGGCCTGTCTGATCCGTGATCAACAAGCCAAGGGGCAGCAGAACCAAACGTTTGGTTCAGGTTGCTATTATTTTTTTAAGTGTTTGCAGTCTGTGCGACTCACTCGTCACCTGTCAAGTTTTGTATTTAAAAATAAGGGAAATTTTCTGCCGGGTACGCCGAGCCACCCCACTAGGCCAGGGATCTACAACCTTTATGATCAAAAGAGCCATTTCTGCCCCTTTGTTCACTAAATTAAATGTTTCCGGAGCCAACTGGGATTCTCAACTGGTGGCCCACAGACCACTTTAAGTTTGTTAAAGGACAATTTTCTGACCGGTAGTTTTCTGGCCATTGTAAAGCTGAAAATATCTAATGATTTGTTGATATTTTTACATTTTAAGACTAAAAAAGACCAGATTATCATAAAGAAGGAAAAAATAATGTGATCTTTCCCAATTAAAAAATAAAATAATGAACTATGCAGGTCTAGGTAAATTATTTTAATTGTGGAAAAATTAAATACTGTATCCTACTTCAAATAAATAAAGTTAACTTGTGTTTTACTCCTTCTATTAGTTCTAGTATTCACACATTTGCAAAGGAAATGACAGGAAAAACTGCTAAAACTAGCCCTTTTTGTTGTTATAAGAACAAATAAAATTCAGTTTAAAGTTAGTTTTGATCAAAGCTTGGAGGAGCCACTGCTGAGGGACCAAAGAGCCACATGTGGCCCCAGAGCCGCAGGTTGCAGCCCCCTGCACTAGCCAACCAAAGTCCAGGACCCCTAACATTTTAAGACAGGTTTACAAGAAATCTAAAATAACTACCTATCAGCCTCTTTCAAACCAGTTATGTGGTCACAATCTGATAAGCCTACCTTTGTGCTTGACGGATTTTTCATGCTGACGGACATCGTTCCTTCCCCCATGAGACTAAAGTCGCAGTTACAAATCTTAAAAAACGCATAAACTTTAGGAAAATAAATTCGCTGTCCCATTTTTCAACATATTTACACGAAATCTTAACTTTTTTGGCAGGTACGCGTCCTCTCTCGTTACTTCTCGTTACATCCATCTCTGTGTTTTTCCGGGTTTGCTCTCGACCGCGCCAGCAGTAACATCGCGAGAACTGCCACCGAGGCGACTGCAGGTGGCAGTTCTCGCGAGGCTAGTGACAGAGGCACCGGAATGTTTTTTTTTTTTTTAAATAATATTATAATACGGGAGATTTCCGGGAAAATAATAATTCGGGATCACGACGGGAAAGAGGGGTAAAATACGGTAGTTTCCCGGCCAAAACGGGAGACTTGACAGACTCGTGTATCCTTTTTAGCTTAGCTGCTAAGAAGCAACTGGGGGAAGACACCCCGCGTGCCTCCACCTTTCTTTTCCCTGCGACTTTTAACTTCCACGGCACGCGAGAGCACAATTGCCTCAAACGAAAATTTAAAATTATATTGTGGAATATTGCCACTAGCTAGGTTTATGTTAAATATCATTAGTTGGCTAGCTCTACCGTTAGCTAACACGAGCTGAGACAATACCCATATTTCTGCGAGAAATGCACACCAACATCGCCTGTTAAAAAACATTTTAATACCAACTTCATACATTATGATTAAAAAAACATACTTACTGGTATCTGTTACGATATTTCCCAAGAGAAGAGTGAAACGCGCTCAAAAATGAGGCATGCGCAGTGTGCGTGTGTGGTTCTATTCTGAGCATGCGCGAGATGTCTTTTTATCGCGATATGATACGGGATTTGTTCACACTTATCAAAAACTTACTTTTTCTAAATGAAACGAGCTCAAGTTAACTGAGCTACTGAGATTTTTTGACCACAAATTACAAGTAACTTACTAAAAGTGAGTCTTAATCACTATTTGATGAAAACTGATTTAAGTCAATTTACTATTTTTAATTAAATACCATGTTTCCATTTACAGTGAACTTGTTAGCTCTCTCCCTGTGTCAAATAAGCATAATATCCTGAACTGTTTCAACAAACATTTGATCATTTCTAGTTCTTTATTTGACACAATTACTAATAGAAAATCATCCACTTCCCAAAAAAACCAAACTTATACAAACCAAATATCTTCTACAAGTCAATCTTCAACTTTTCTCTTTCTCTGTTTCCAGTTAGTGGGGTTAATACATTTTTAAAAGGTCTTGACTCTAAAAAATCTGCAGGACAGATGACCTTCCACCTTATTTCGTAAGGCTGGCTATTCCTATCATTGCAGTTCCTGTGTCCAACATCTTTAACCTGCCCATAAGCCAAAACTCCATTCCGGATGCTTGGAAAACAGCCTTTGTTCTTCCTTTGCTGAAGGGAGGTAACCCCACCTCACTGAACAACTGTCGTCCAATCTCTAAACTCTGCATTTTAGCCAAGGTTCTAGAAAAACTGATCAACTCTCAAATCAAAAATAACCTGGACTCATTTAACATCTTACCTCTCCATCAATCTGGTTTCAGGAAAAAACACAGCACAACGACTGCTTCACTGAAGGTTCTTAATGACGTTGTTGAATCATTGGATGCTAAGGATTTTTGTGCTACACTTTTCTT
>JBBPBX010091996.1:0-13822 GCA_038048925.1 Garcialebias charrua
GAGAGAGATGTGAATCGATCAGGATACCCAGATATTTATAGGAATCAACAAACTCAATAGGGACACCATTTGAAGATAAAATCAGAGGAGGATCTGCTGGAACCGCCTTCCTATTTGAAAAAAACATCCCTTTTGTTTTATCAGCATTTAGGACAAGTTTGAGACGGAACAAATCTGACTGGATGATGTCAAAAGCGGATTGCAGTAACTGGAAAGCCTTAGCTACTGTTTTAGCTCGGCAATAAACAACTGTATCATCAGCATAGAAATGTAAGGATGCATCAGGGATGCAGTGACCTACATTAGCTATGTAGATTGTAAAGAGAGTTGGTCCTAAAACTGAGCCTTGTGGTACACCATTTTTAACTGTTAAATAGCTGGAAGAAGTACCGTTATGTTCAAGTTAAGTTCAAGTCTCGGCAGTTCAAGTCTCGGCAGTCAGCTTTGGAAGACTGTTTCTCCCATAAGAGGATGCCTCATACGGATAAATTAACTGGAAACACTCCCTGAACTCTGTGAATGTCTCAGGACTGGAGCAGCAGCCGCGATCGCTCCGCCGAGCGCTCCCACAGCACCGCGCGAGACCAGCAGCTCATGGTATGAGCTAAGGCTAACATGCTAAACCGGACCCAGCACCAGACCTGCAGCAGACAGCCGGCTTTGTGCGATCAGAGGTCCCTGGAGCTCGCCTCGATGTCGGACTGGAAGCCGAAGACATCGGGGGACAACGAGCTAACTTGGAATAACAAAGCCGACAGCATTTTTGGAGATGCAGATAAACCGGACTGCCCGGAGCTGCGGATTCGGGGGTGCTAATGCTAACAGATGCAGCTGAAGGAAAAGAAAAGAAAAGTCTGTTAGCTATTGATCAGACTTCTAATGCTTTAAACTAGCTTTAAGTGTTAGCCATACATTCATCAGCTTTATCTTGGAAATTTCTTACGTCATTGGAAGGCGATTTTGTAATGAAATGTTATGTTAATGTTGTGTTTGTGTGATAAATTGGACACCTTGGAGTAGCTGTGATGGGTTGGCTAATTTTGTTTTAGTCACACTAAATAAACAGATTTTTTTTTTAAATAAATGCTCCTAATATCTATACTGTACACTATAAACATCTATAAACTTTTCCTTTGACCTTTGCTGACACCTTTTTGTCACAAATCCCTCCTGAAACACTTAAAGCTAGCTTAAAGCATTAGAAGTCTGATCAATAGCTAACAGACTATATATCCTCTGTCCTTATTTGAAGATGATAAACCACTTTGTGTCAACTAACCAGTTTTTTTCTATACAATTTTATTTTGAAAAATTAAACTCGAAATTAAGGTCACATATTCTGACAGGTTCTTCTGGAGAGACTAAAATTCTCCAGATTGCAGTGTGGAGGTGGCAGAACTCCAAAACACATTTAAAATTAACTTTGAAAATATTTATGTGAAATTACAGTAAGGTCCCGGATTTTGATGGGTGTCAAATTCGGGGACCTCTGTGATAATGAGTACACAGATTGGTGGGTATCAAATTGTGTGTGTTGAGTTATCTCCTTTGCTTGAACTCGAAAAAAAAATGCTTTGGCACCAACAGAGGACGCTGGACAACTCACTCATTTAGTCTTTTATTTTTTCTCTGATGCTCCATGAGTCATAAGTTGAAAACCTTGAATAATAAACACATTTAAATATATCAAATGAAAATACTGTTTCAATCAACAAATTTAAACCCTTAATAGAAAATTATTAAATATTTATATGAATTTAAGCTTTACCTATATATTTCAAATTATTTTTAATGCAGCAAATTTATACATACAATCTTGTTTAAAGAGAAAAATGTAAAACCAGACAAAATAGATTCACATTTCTCTGTTAATTTACAAAAGACAATTGAAAACAAGATACATACCAAAAGCATCTCTGTGATTGCCAGACACTGAGCAGCAAACTGAGTGTAACAAAGGTAAGGTACAGTAAACAGCTGCTGAAGGCCAGGTAAGCACACCTACATTTCTGGAACTACATTGCCATCTCCTGTGCAACCAATGCAACTACTAAAATAAACTAAATGACAGACTGAAACAGTAAATAAAAACAGACATAATGATGCAACAAAACAGTGTGACCGATACTGACTACTTGGTCCCATGTTATGTTAAATGCTCCCAGATTGCAGAGAGGAGGTGGCAGAACTCCAAAACACATTTAAAATGAACCGATCATATTTATGTGAAATTGCAGTAAGGTTAGGGTATTAAAAGAAGGCATTAGAATATTAGAAGCCGTTTTATATAATGAAAATAATCATTTTAGTCAGTTAGAAAAATTAAGTAGAATTATTCATTCTGTGATGTAGTTTGAAGGTTATCATTGGTTGAACTGTGAAATAAGGGGCAGATATAATAAGATTTCATCTTCTTTCTGCTCCCTTCATTTTATCCTACTTGTATATCTGATGAAACTGTCTTGTATTGTTCTTTTAAAATGAATGAATAAACATCAAATCAAATTTGATTTAAAACCACCTTTCAGGACACCCAAGGACATTTCAGCAAGAAACATATCACAGAGATTGCGTAAAAACAAACAAAGTTAAAACATCAGCAGTAACAAATTAAAATATAAAATAAATGAAGAATATAAAATACATTTAGTAAAATGAATGATAAGCAAGTTTTGAACCCAATCTCCCTCCCAACAAAGCCCTTGGAAACATTTATTAATAATTTACAGATTTATTAAACGGCTATTTTGGGTTTAAATGTTTAAACAACAATTGAATGCGATGGTCCATCTGTGTTCAGCATACCCATTACATTTTACCCGTCAATGCGACTGAAACAAAATTCGGGAAGTGTTCCATTTTCATTCCGCAGAGCTACGCAGTTTACCTGAATAATCTTCTTCTCACTGCCACTCAAGACGTACATACGGAGGAATGTACGCTGTCGCCCCCTGGCGTCCCAGATTTTGACAAATCCCAGGATTTGGTGTAAAACACAAGCTTGCAGCCCAGCAATCGATCTTCACTCGGCCCAGCACAAAAGGTAAAGTTGCTACGATCACTTTCTACGGTGTTAGCCGCATCCTGGCTCAACATAAGAAGTCTTTCAGTGATGGAGAAGTTATGAAAGAAGCGTTTATTATTCTGCATTATTCACCTGGATTATTGATCATAAATCAGGATGTTATTCTGTGTTATTCACCTGGATTATTGATCATAAATCAGGATGCTATTCTGTGTTATTCACCTGGATTATGGATCATAAATCAGGATGTTATTCTGTGTTATTCACCTGGATTATTGAGCATGCATCAGGATGTTATTCTGTGTTATTCACCTGGATTATTGAGCATGCATCAGGATGTTATTCTGTGTTATTCACCTGGATTATTGAGCATGCATCAGGATGTTATTCTATGTTATTCATCTGGATTATTGAGCATAAATCAGAATGTTATTCTGTGTCATTCACCTGGATTATTGATCATAAATCAGGATGTTCTGTGTTATTCACCTGGATTATTGATCATAAATCTGGATTCTATTCTGTGTTATTCACTTGGATTATGGATCATAAATCAGGATGTTATTCTGTGTTATTCACCTGGATTATTGAGCATGCATCAGGGTGTTATTCTGTGTTATTCACCTGGATTATTGAGCATGCATCAGGATGTTATTCTGTGTTATTCACCTGGATTATTGAGCATGCATCAGGATGTTATTCTATGTTATTCACCTGGATTATTGAGCATAAATCAGAATGTTATTCTGTGTTATTCACCTGGATTATTGAGCATAAATCAGGATGTTATTCTGTGTTATTCACCTGGATTATTGAGCATGCATCAGGATGTTATTCTGTGTTATTCACCTGGATTATTGAGCATGCATCAGGATGTTATTCTGTGTTATTCACCTGGATTATTGAGCATGCATCAGGATGATATTCTATGTTATTCATCTGGATTATTGAGCATAAATCAGATTGTTATTCTGTGTTATTCACCTGGATTATTGAGCATAAATCAGAATGTTATTCTGTGTTATTCACCTGGATTATTGATCATAAATCAGGGTGTTATTCTGTGTTATTCACATGGATTATTGAGAATGCATCAGGATGGTATTCTGCATTATTCACCTGGATTATTCATCATAAATCAGGATGGTATTCTGCATTATTCACATGAATTATTGATCATAAATCAGGATGTTATTCTGTGTTATTCACCTGGATTATTGAGCATGCATCAGGGTGTTATTCTGTGTTATTCACCTGGATTATGGATCATAAATCAGGATGTTATTCTGTGTTATTCACCTGGATTATTGAGCATGCATCAGGGTGTTATTCTGTGTTATTCACCTGGATTATTGAGCATGCATCAGGATGTTATTCTGTGTTATTCACCTGGATTATTGAGCATGCATCAGGATGTTATTCTATGTTATTCACCTGGATTATTGAGCATAAATCAGAATGTTATTCTGTGTTATTCACCTGGATTATTGAGCATAAATCAGGATGTTATTCTGTGTTATTCACCTGGATTATTGAGCATGCATCAGGGTGTTATTCTGTGTTATTCACCTGGATTATTGAGCATGCATCAGGATGTTATTCTGTGTTATTCACCTGGATTATTGAGCATGCATCAGGATGATATTCTATGTTATTCATCTGGATTATTGAGCATAAATCAGATTGTTATTCTGTGTTATTCACCTGGATTATTGAGCATAAATCAGAATGTTATTCTGTGTTATTCACCTGGATTATTGATCATAAATCAGGGTGTTATTCTGTGTTATTCACATGGATTATTGAGAATGCATCAGGATGGTATTCTGCATTATTCACCTGGATTATTCATCATAAATCAGGATGGTATTCTGCATTATTCACATGAATTATTGATCATAAATCAGGATGTTATTCTGTGTTATTCACCTGGATTATTGAGCATGCATCAGGGTGTTATTCTGTGTTATTCACCTGGATTATTGATCATAAATCAGGATGTTATTCTGTGTTATTCACCTGGATTATTGAGCATGCATCAGGATGTTATTCTGTGTTATTCACCTGGATTATTGAGCATGCATCAGGATGTTATTCTGTGTTATTCACCTGGATTATTGAGCATGCATCAGGATGTTATTCTATGTTATTCACCTGGATTATTGAGCATAAATCAGAATGTTATTCTGTGTTATTCACCTGGATTATTGATCATAAATCAGGATGTTATTCTGTGTTATTCACCTGGATTATTGAGCATGCATCAGGATGATATTCTGTGTTATTCACATGGATTATTGAGAATGCATCAGCATAATAAAATCCATTATTCACATGGAACATTCATCATAAATCAGGATGGTATTCTGCATTATTCACATGAATTATTGAGCATAAATCAGGATGTTATTCTGTGTTATTCACCTGGATTATTGAGAATGCATCAGGGTGTTATTCTGTGTTATTCACCTGGATTATGGAGCATAAATCAGGATGTTATTCTGTGTTATTCACCTGGATTATTGAGAATAAATCAGGATGTTATTCTGTGTTATTCACCTGGATTATTGAGCATGCATCAGGATGTTATTCTGTGTTATTCACCTGGATTATTGAGCATGCATCAGGATGTTATTCTATGTTATTCACCTGGATTATTGAGCATAAATCAGATGTTATTCTGTGTTATTCACCTGGATTATTGAGCATAAATCAGGATGTTATTCTGTGTTATTCACCTGGATTATTGAGCATAAATCAGGATGTTATTCTGTGTTATTCACCTGGATTATTGAGCATGCATCAGGATGTTATTCTGTGTTATTCACCTGGATTATTGAGCATAAATCAGGATGTTATTCTGTGTTATTCACCTGGATTATTGAGCATGCATCAGGATGTTATTCTGTGTTATTCACATGGATTATTGAGAATGCATCAGGATGGTATTCTGTTATTCACCTGGATTATTCAGCATAAATCAGGATGGTATTCTGCATTATTCACATGAATTATTGATCATAAATCAGGATGTTATTCTGTGTTATTCACCTGGATTATTGAGCATGCATCAGGGTGTTATTCTGTGTTATTCACCTGGATTATGGAGCATAAATCAGGATGTTATTCTGTGTTATTCACCTGGATTATTGAGCATGCATCAGGATGTTATTCTATGTTATTCACCTGGATTATTGAGCATAAATCAGAATGTTATTCTGTGTTATTCACCTGGATTATTGAGCATAAATCAGGATGTTATTCTGTGTTATTCACCTGGATTATTGAGCATGCATCAGGATGATATTCTGTGTTATTCACCTGGATTATTGAGCATGCATCATGCATACAAATAAAATCCAGTTGATCTTGTATTGAACACCTTTTTTGATGCATCAGGATGTTATTCTGTGTTATTCACCTGGATTATTGAGCATGCATCAGGGTGTTATTCTGTGTTATTCACCTGGATTATTGAGAATGCATCAGGGTGTTATTCTGTGTTATTCACCTGGATTATTGAGCATAAATCAGGATGTTATTCTGTGTTATTCACTTGGATTATTGAGAATAAATCAGGATGTTATTCTGTGTTATTCACCTGGATTATTGAGCATGCATCAGGGTGTTATTCTGTGTTATTCACCTGGATTATTGAGCATGCATCAGGATGTTATTCTGTGTTATTCACCTGGATTATTGAGCATTAATCAGGATGTTATTCTGTGTTATTCACCTGGATTATTGAGCATGCATCAGGATGGTATTCTGTGTTATTCACCTGGATTATTGAGCATGCATCAGGATGTTATTCTATGTTATTCACCTGGATTATTGAGCATAAATCAGAATGTTATTCTGTGTTATTCACCTGGATTATTGATCATAAATCAGGATGTTATTCTGTGTTATTCAACTTGATTATTAGCATGCATCAGGGTGTTATTCTGTGTTATTCACCTGGATTATTGAGCATGCATCAGGATGTTATTCTGTGTTATTCACATGGATTATTGAGCATGCATCAGGATGTTATTCTGTGTTATTCACCTGGATTATTGAGCATAAATCAGGATGTTATTCTGTGTTATTCACCTGGATTATTGAGCATGCATCAGGATGTTATTCTGTGTTATTCACCTAGATGATTGAGCATGCATCAGGATGTTATTCTGTGTTATTCACCTGGATTATTGAGCATGCATCAGGATGTTATTCTGTGTTATTCACATGGATTATTGAGAATGCATCAGGATGGTATTCTGCATTATTCACCTGGATTATTCATCATAAATCAGGATGGTATTCTGCATTATTCACATGAATTATTGATCATAAGCGTTTATTGAGGCTTTATTTAATATTTTATTTAATTCATTTATTCATTCATTTAAAAGAGACAAAATAAAACAAATTCATCAAAAAAAAAAAACATTGAATGAAAAGAGTGCAGAAAGAAGAAAAAAAACTTATATCACCTCCTTATAATAAACATTGAACCAGTCCGGCCCTTGGCTTGTAGCAAATTTGTTTTTTTGGCCCTCTGTGTGTATTTGACTTTGACACCCCTGCTCTAGAGCCTGTTTTGTGTGTGATTTCTCCTTCTGTCTGGCTCCTGAGTTAGTGGGGACGCTGTCTGCTCTGTGATACAGAGTCCTGATGACTCCTAACTTGTGCTCCAGAGGGTGATGGGAGTCAAACTGTAAATACTGGTCTGTGTGGGTGGGTTTGCGGTACACCTCAGTTTGCAAATTTCCTCTATCAGAAACTGAGACCTCACAGTCCAAGAAAGCCAACCTGCCATTTTTTACATCTTCTCGTGTGAACTTGATATATTTATCCACAGAGTTGATGTGATCAGTGAAATGTTGGACTTCCTGAGATTTAATTTTAACCCAGGTGTCGTCAACATACCTGAACCAATGACTTGGTGGTCTCCCTGAAAAGGACGTCAAGGCTCTCTTTTCTACCTCCTCCATGTACAGGTTGGCAACAATAGGAGAAACTGGAGACCCCATAGCACACCCATGTTTCTGCCTATAATATTGCTCCCCATATGTGAAGTAGGTTGACTGCAGGCACAGTTTCAAGAGTTGACACAGTTGCTCTGTGGAAAGCGTGGTCCTGCTGTTCAGAGTGGTGTCTGATTTTAACCTTAAACAGACCACCTCTACTGCCTCATCAACAGGAATGCACGTAAAGAGTGATGTGACATCAAAAGAGACCATTGTTTCATCAGTCTCCATGATGACATCCCTCACCTTATCCACAAAGTCCATGGTGTTCTGTATGTGGTGTTCTGAGCTGCCAACTAAAGGGATGAGTACAGATGCCAGATATTTGGAAACATTGTAAGTGACCGAGTTAATCATGCTAACAATTGGTCTTAAAGGTACACCTTGTTTGTGGATTTTGGGTAAACCATACAGACTTGGCGTGGCCTCCCCTGGGTACAGTCTGTGGTACAGAATACTGTCAATAGCCTTGTCCTGCTTCAAAATTTTCAGGCAATCTATCAACTTCTTCTTGTAACCACTTCCTGGATCTCTTTTCAGCGGTTCATAAGTGGTTAAGTCACTAAGGAGTGACATAACTTTCTCATGATAGTCTTTCTGGTTCAAAATCACTGTGCACCTTCCTTTGTCTGCTGGGAGAATTATGATGTTTTTGTCCTTGCTAAGAGTGGTGAGTGCATCCCTCTCTTCTCTACTGATGTTGGAAGGTGGTGGTTTAGCATTACTGAGACAGGCTGAAACTTTGACTCTGAGTTGTTCTGCTTCAAACTCTTTAATTTTGTTGTTACGGATGGCTGACTCAGTGGCTGTGATCATCTCTACCAGCGGAATTCTACTTGGTGCCACTGCAAAGTTTAGTCCCCCGGCAAGAATCTCTGTCTCCGGCTGGGTGAGCTGTCTGTCAGATAAATTCTTCACCAACTTTTCTTTCTCCCTGGCATGTAACTGTGTAGCGGAGTGTTGTCTTACACTGAATGTGTTGTTATTGGAATTGTGATGGTGTTGATGAGTTATCAGTAAGTTAAATTTGTTTTGTTGTCGAGTCTTGGACATGCTGTGCTAACCGTGCCTGATCTGTACAGTCCATCACTTGCTGAAGTGTGGTCTGATCTAGGAACGTTGTTAGTTTTTGTTTTATGTGCTCTTCTTTGGCCTTCAAGGCCTCAATAGTAAAATTGGTCCGTCTTACCCGTTCATTCAGCAGCTGCGTCTGTGCCTTCTGAAGGATCTTGCTTGCCCGGTGCCCGATGCCCGACAATTTCAGTTCCAGGCTCTTGGGAATTATGCCACTTTGTCTGCATCTAAGGTTGAATCGCAAGTGGTTCCTGTAGTCTTCCCTCTTCCTAGCTGTTTTCTCAAACTCTCTAACAAGTTTGAGGCAATACTGGCCAAAGTGGTTCAAAATACCCTGATGCATGCTCAATAATCCAGGTAGAGAAATCGAAGTTTTATCTCTAGTCCAGTCCCCCGGCACAAACAGATTAATATTGTGTATGTTGTTCAGTGTCAGGAGGGCTGTGATCAGTCTTATATCAGGGAAACTAAACAGCCACTGGCCAAAAGGATGGCCCAGCACAGAAGATCAACATCATCAGGTCAGGACTCTGCGGTCTACACTCATCTCCAGGCCAGCGGTCACTCTTTCAGGGATGAAGATGTTCACATCCTTGATAGAGAGGAACAATGGTTTGAGAGGAGTAAAGGAGGCCATCTTTGTGAAAAGAAACCGTCCATCATTAAACAGAGGTGGAGGCCTCCGGTTCAACTGTCCCCCTCTTACAATGCTGTTATTGCTAGTATCACTCAGCCCTCTGTGAATAGCAAACAACCATCAGGGTGCTAACGATCCATCGTTAGGCTGATGGTCCTCCTTGATCATGTGAGCAGCTGGTTTCGGCTGTCATCAGCCAACTGGTTGATCCACTGTGAGAGGGTGCTATTTATAAGACTGAGCTGAATACAGCATCTCAGACTGAGGAAGTCTTTCGGACGAAAGACGAAACGTTTCTACAATTTTTTTGCTTTGTTTTGTTTTTTGAATGTCCAGAAGACCAGACTTTGCTTTTTTAGATTTTTCTACCTAGATTATTGAGCATGCATTGGGGTATCTAAATCTCTATACTGTACTTTTCTGATATAATTGCCTCAAACTCTAAACCCATGTGTCCTGTTCTCTACCCTAAACTCAGTTCTCTACCTCACTGAACCATCACATCTGGAAACCTCAACTGAGTTGTGCAAAAACTTTCTACATTTCTTTTTGGAAAAAGTTTCAACAACCCAGGCTCTCATTTCCCCTCCAGCTCATGATCTGTCTATCCCATCACAGTGTGTTGCTGTATTTGACCACTTTGAGCCCATCTCTCTATCTTCTCTAGAGCAGGTAATGTGGAGCATGAAACCGTCTGATTCCCCCTTTGATTTGGTCCCCCCTCGGCTACTAAAGGAGGTTTTTCTTACTCTGGGCCCTTTTGTTCTCGCTGTTGTGAATAGCAGTTTAACGTCAGGTGTGGTGCCAAAAACCTTTAAGCATGCTGCTGTTCAACCTCTGCTGAAAAAGCCCAACTTTGACCCCTCAATCATGTCCAACTTCCGGCCTGTCTCCAGACTCCCATTTGTCACCAAACTATTACAAAAAATAGTTGAGTCCCAGTTAAAATGCTTCTTAGAGGATCACGCCATCTTAAAACTATTCCAATCTGGCTTTAAACCTCTCCACAGCACTGAAACTGCTGAAGGTTTTTAATGACATCTTCATATCCACAGACACTGGTGATTCTGTGCCCTTTGTCCTATTGGACCTTACATCTGCTTTTGATACCATCGACCCTTAGATCCTCATTGCTAGGTTAGAGAAGTGGGTGGGCATCACAGGGTCAGCCCTCAAATAGTTTAGATCCTTCCTCACTGACAGATCCTTTTGTGTTTCCCTCAAATATTTTAGTTCAGCATCAACAGCACTTAAATGGGGGGTACCACAGGGGTCCATCCTCAGTCCCCTTCTATTTTGTGAGAATTATTACAAGAAAGCCTTACTGTCATCCATCAAACATATTATTTAAACAACTTAAAGTACTGACGTTTTATGATTTGTGTAAGGATAGCTCGTCCTGTTGGTCATGTCTGTCCTCCTAGTGATGTTTTCGTCCTGTTGGTCATGCCTGTCCCCCTTGTGATGTTTTCGTCCTGTTGGTCATGTCTGTCCCCCTTGTGATTGTTGTCCTGTTAGTCAGTTCCTGATCTGTTAGTTTTAGTAGTTTTCCTAGTTCAGTCTCCATGTTTATTTACTCGTCATCCTGGTTTACTTCATGTTTCAGGTTTAGTTTCCCAGTCTTGTCTGTTCTTCTGATTAGTCAGTTCCTGGTCTGTTAGTTTTATTAGTTAGTTTTCCTAGTTCAGTCTCCGTGTCTATTTACTCTTAGTTTAACCATGTTTGTTTACCCTTAGGTTTACCTCCAGTTCTGTCTTCCTAGTTTACTCCAAGATTCAGTTTAGCTTCCCGGTCCTGCTCTGTGTCTCCGTTAATTGTCCCCAGGTGTTTGTGATTATGTCTCGTCTTGGCTGTGAGTACATAAGCCCTGTCTGTGTCTCATTCATTGTCGCTGCATCGTCTGGTATATCCCGTTTGTACGGTGGCCGAGGGGTGCAAACGCACTGCAAAAAGAAAACAGCGCTCCAAAAGTTGAAACACGCATCAAAATGAAAACAACAACGTTCCAAAAGTTGAAACACGCAACAAAATGAAAACAGCAGCTTTCCAAAAGTTGAAACACGCATCAAAATGAAAACAGCGCTCCAACAGATGAGGCGCACTGCAAAAGATAAGTCGCGCTCCCAAAAGAGGACGACCTGCAAATACAGAACGAGCTGCAAATAGAAAAGCCACAACGGAAGTGCTCCAGACCACTAGGGGCAGTCGAACAAAGAACAAATCATAAGCATATTATAGTTTTCGGAATGGCAATAGTTATTTGTGTATTTTAACTTATTTATTACTGAAGAATATTTTACACATCGAAACTATCCCGTTGTAATTGTTTTAATACTGTGCGATAGAGAGGCAATGTATTGATCTCGGTTGGCTTAGTGGTCTAACACATTGCCTCGAATGTGGGAGACCTGGGTTCGATTCCCGGTCTCGGAAATTTTTGTGGTATTAATTTCTTTTTTTTTTAAAGCCTTTTGTTTTGGATAAATCGGGTGGAATAGATAAATACATCTACATGTTTATTCTTTGTTGTTGCTTGGTTTATGTTGGTGGCTAGAGTTTTAGTTTGTTTTAGGCAGCAGGCGTGGGGAGGAGGTTGGGGGTTGTCACGCCTCCTCCAGCAACAACCTAAAACAAGCTAAAAGTCTTGCCAACAACATAAACTAAGCAACAACAAATAATAAACATGTAGATCTATTTATCTATTCCATCCGATTTATCCAAAACAAAAGGCTTAAAAAAAAAAATTAATACCACAAAAGTTTCCGAGACCGGGAATCGAACCCAGATCTCCCACATTCGAGGCAATGTGTTAGACCACTAAGCCAACCAAGCATCAATACGTCACCCCTCTATCGCACAGTATTAAAACAAATACAATGGGATAGTTTCGATGTGTAAAACATTCTTCAGTAATAAATAAGTTAAAATACACAAATAACTATTGCCATTCCGAAAACTATAATATGCTTATGATTTGTTCTTTGTTCGACTGCCCCTAGTGGTCTGGAGCACTTCCGTTGTGGCTTTTCTATTTGCAGCTCGTTCTGTATTTGCAGGTCGTCCTCTTTTGGGAGCGCGACTTATCTTTTGCAGTGCGCCTCATCTGTTGGAGCGCTGTTTTCATTTTGATGCGTGTTTCAACTTTTGGAAAGCTGCTGTTTTCATTTTGTTGCGTGTTTCAACTTTTGGAACGCTGCTGTTTTCATTTTGATGCGTGTTTCAACTTTTGTAACGCTGTTGTTTTCATTTTGATGCGTGTTTCAACTTTTGGAGCGCTGTTTTCTTTTTGCAGCGCGTTTGCACTCCTCGGCCACCGTACGTTTGTGTCTCACTACAGCTCCTGTAAGTAGTCTTGCTGCCACGACAGCTTTGTTTGTTTATTGTTATTAAAAGTATTATTTTTATAACTTCTTGCCTCCTACGTTTTCGTCTGTACCACTGGGTTTAACACGCTCTCTGAGTGAAACCGTGACATTATGCAACAACCATACAAAAAGCCCAGCAGAAGGAACGATTCACCTACCTGTTCGCTCGAGTCCACGCAGATGGACGAGGCTGTTTTCCGTTGTGGTGGATTTCAGCTCCACGAGGACCGCCTGACGTTCTGCTCCAGTTCGGCTTGTTCTCCAGGTCCACTTGTTGTTTCCGGATGGACCTCGGGTGAGAATGATGACGAACTGTGTTTTCCTCTTGTTCCCCAGTCTCCACGCCGCCGTAAAAGCGGTAAAAAGAAGAACCGGAAGCGTTTACCTACACCTCCGTCTTGGTCAGCTGATTGGCCTCGGTCCAGCGAGTCCGAGCATTTTGGGCACGACTCCAGCGCTCCAGTGGTAGCGAGTTCCATGGCCTCACCTCCTAGGTTTCCGGTGAGGGTGGAAACAAAAACCCCACTGTCGCTCGCAGCTGTCCCGGCTCGGTCCGGTGAACCCGGTCACAGCGTCTCCACGGGGGCGGGTCTTCACACCACTCACTCATCTCCCCATTCATCTAGAGATCAGATGAAGGGGGGCCAGCCCACAGGTCAGTCAACAGATCAATTACACAGCACGCCAGCAGAGGTCATCCCAGGAA
>JBBPBX010091998.1:0-13822 GCA_038048925.1 Garcialebias charrua
CAGTAACTTAATTAAGTTACTTTTCCCAAAGACTAATCAGTAACTTAACTAAGTTACTTTTTCAATGTAACTATGCCATCACTGACTGCGACACGACTGTAATCCCTGATAAAACATCTGTAAAAATTGGCGAACCCCAAGAAACGTTGTAGCCGTTTCCTGGATTCTAGGGTTGGCCATTCGACAACAGCCCTGGTTTTTTCGGGATCAGTTCTACAATGTCCACCCTCAAAAATGAACCCCAGAAACAAAACAGTGGGAACATTAAACTCACACTTCTCAGCCTTCACAAATAACTGATTCTCCAGGAGTATGTTTAACATGTTGCAGGGGGTCATGAGAATAAACGAGAATGTCATTGAGGTAAACAAAAACGAAATCACAGATAAAGTCACATAACACATCATTCACGAGAGCCTGAAACACAGCGGTAGCGTTAGTTAACCCAAATGGCATAACTAAATATTCAAAGTGGCCAAGGGGGGTTCTGAAGGCTGTTTTCCACTCGTCGCCTTCTTTAATGCGCACGAGATGGTAGGCATTTCTTAAATAGAGCTTGGTAAACATGGTTGCTGTTTGCAGCTGCTTGTGAAGAGAATCAATCAAAGGGAGTGGATATTTATTTTTAACAGTTATGTTATTCAAACCTCTGTAATCGATACAAGTCGGAAGGTTTTGTCTTTTTTAGAAACAAAGAAGATGCCTCCCCGACAGGGGAGGTAGAGGGGTGAATAATGCCCGAGTCTAAGGATTCATTAATATATTTCTTCATTGACTCTTCCTCAGGGCCAGAAAGGTTGTAGAGCCGGCTTGACGGCAAAGGGACGCCAGGAAGCAACTCAATGGAACAATCGTATTGACAATGTGACAAGGCGACTGTCTAAGCTGAAGCCTACATTATCAAAAATAACCTGGAGACAGTAATTCACACATTTATTACATCTAGGCTTGATTACTGCAATTCACTTCTGTTTGGTATCAGTCAGACCACCATTGCACGACTACAACCGGTCCAGAACATAGCAGCCCGATTTTTAACCAGTACATGCAAAGAGAGCACATTACACCAGTCTTGGCCTCTCTGCACTGGCTACCGGTCCATCTTCGAATCCAGTTCAAAATTCTCATGTATGTCTACAAATCACTGAACAGTCTCGCCCCTACCTATCTGTCGGATTTGATACACCCTTATGTCCCACCATGCGCTTTGAGGTTAAAGGACTGGGTACTTTTAAGAGTTCCAGGGACACATCTTAGACGTAGAGGTGACAGGGCGTTCTCTGTAGCAGGCCCAAGACTCTGGAACGAGTTACCGCTGCTTGTCAGACAGGCCCCCTCCCTCTCGTTTTTCAAAAATCCTGTTTAAAGACCCATTACTACTCTGTTGCTTTCAACACCAGCTGATCTGTGTTTGGTCACTTTATTTATGATCAGCAATGTTTTTTTTTGTTTTTTGTTTTGTACTTCATTGTGTGTGTTTCCTGTTGTTTGTAAAGCACTTTGGCTTGGCCTTGTCGCTGTTTAAAGTACTTTATACATAAAATGGTATGTTATGGTACAATGTGGGGGATGCAACAAAGCTCTTTGTTTACTAAAATCTGCCGCTAGGTTGTGATAATCTGCCGGAACTGTAGTGAGGTCAACCTCTTCCTTAGGAGGAGTAGATTGAGGGTAACTACAAACAGCGGAACAAAGACAATGCTTAAGGCATTTATCACTCCATTTTTCCACTCGACCAAGTTCCCAAATAATATCAGGGTTATGGCTCCTAAGACATGGGAAAACCTAAAATGAGTTGAGGTGTCGGCGAGTCGAACACAAAGAAGTCATTCATTTCATGATGATTACCAGAGATAACTAAATGCAGTTTTGTTGTTTTGAGATTAATTTGTGTTAACATCTCTCCAGTTAAGCCGGAGACGGAAACGGGAGATTTCGCGAGTGGAAAGAGAGTATTTCTTAACCAGATCTGCGCTAATGAGATTTTGTTCAGCACTGGGATCAACTAACGCGGACAAGGATAGGCGCTGATTGTAGTTTGAATGACAATGGGGAGCAAGAGTTTAAATGGGGAGGTTAAAGCTGAAGTACCCACCAGTATCTCCCGTTTTACTGGTGGGTGTTCTCGTTTCCCCGAAACGGGCAGTGAGGCAGATAGTGCTTGGGGTTACCACAGTAAATACAGAGACTAGCGTTCACACGCCGCTGTCTCTCTTCAGGGGACAGTCATGCGCACCCGACCTGCATGGGTTCGGGTTGGGCGAGATTGTTTCTCTTAGGAACTGACAATGACGTGTTAAGATCAGGAGCCGGAGAAGGCTGGGTCTTGTAGTTCTCTCTAAACTGCTTAAAGAAATAGGGCTCACCTGGGATGGTCGTGAACCCAGAAGTGGAAGGTCTCTGGGAGTTTTAGTTCGACTCTCTCCTTCTTTCCCGGAAGAGGTTATCAATAGAGATGGCGAGGTCGATTAATTGATCAAAACTCTCAGGTTCGTCCCAAGTGGCGATTTGATCCTTAAGGTGATCAGACAGAGAGTTTAGAAAAGTGCCTTGTAAGGCCAGCTCGTTCCATCAAGTCTAAGCGGCGAGGATCCGGAATTCCAAGGCACATTAAGATACTGCACGACGGCCTTGTTGTAGACTTAATAGGTGCTTTACGGCATTTGGTGCCTGCAGGAGGCGATCAAAAATCCTGCAAAATTATTTTAGAAGTTGTTAATAGGAAGCTGGGGAAACCAGCCACTAGGGAGCACAAGCCAGTGTATCTCTTGTGTCAGTCCCAAGCCCGGGTAAATGGTGAGGGTTGTGTCAGGAATGGCATCTGATGTAAAACACTTGCCAAAACCATAATGCGAGTTCATCAAAGTGAAACCATACCGGATCGGTCGAGGCCCGGGTTAACAACGTCTGCCACCGGTGCTGTTGACAAACAGGGTGCCGGCAGAAATTGTACTACTGTTAGTCGAAGACCCCGAGGAGGGAAACGTGTCAGGAGACAGAGGGAGAGGAGGAAAGTGAAGAATGTAGGACTGAGGGTTGCAACTCTAAATGTGGGGACAATGACAGGCAAAGGTAGAGAGCTGGCTGACATGATGCAGAGAAGAAAGGTAGATGTTTTATGTGTCCAAGAGACCAAGTGGAAGGGCAGCAAGGCTCGCAGTATTGGAGCAGGGTTCAAACTGTTTTACCATGGTGTGGATAGAAAGAGAAATGGAGTAGGGGTGGTCCTGAAGGAGAAGTTGGCAAAGAATGTAATAGAGGTGAAGAGCGTGTCAGATAGGGTCATGTGCCTGAAGGTAGAAGTAGAAGGTCTGATGCTAAACATAGTCAGTGGTTGTGCTCCACAGGTTGGATGTGATGGGGAGGAGAAAGATAAATTTTGTAAAGATTTGGATGAAGTGATAGAGAGTAGGGATGTCCGATAATATCGGCCTACCGATATTATCGGACCGATATTGGCATAAAATATAAAATCTCTACATATCGGTATCGGTTTCTCTTCCGATAACAAAAGTCCGATAAAATAACTGCTGGGTTTGGCAACCTGGCAACAACGCTTGGGGTCCAGAGATGTTTACCGGCGCTCGATTGGTGACAGTGGCTAGCCCACACTTGCTAACGGTTACACTCTTCAACGCTAAATGCTAAGCGGACCCAGAGACACCAAACCGAACCGACGGCCGGGAGCTCGCCTCGATGTCCGCCTAGCAGCCTAAGATGTCGGATGGACACCCAGCTAACGTGGAGAAGCAGCTCCGACAGCCTTTTTTGGATGGATGGACTCGTTAGCATGGAGCTAACGAGTGCAGGTCTAATGGCGGCGGCTAACAACAGTAACGCGGTCCACCAGAACCGAACCGACGCGCGGCGGCCGGGAGCTCGTCTCGATGTCCGCCTAGCAGCCTAAGATGTCGGATGGACACCCAGCTAACGTGGAGAAGCGGCTCCGACAGCCTTTTTTGGATGGATGGACTCGTTAGCATGGAGCTAACGAGTGCAGGTCTAATGGCGGCAGCTAACAACAGCTAACGCTGTCAGCTTGTTTTGGATGAACGAACACCGCGGAGAAACGGCTTTCGGTAAGTTTATTAAAGTAAACTCTTTTTATGGCTTCAAATGTATGGACTTAACAAGCTAACAGTCTTTCCTCTAAACAGCAGGAGCAGCACAAGGTACGGAGCTCCGACGTGCTCGGACGTGCAAACAGACGAGACAAGATTGATCAGCTCAAAGTAAGCAATTATATTTTTATTTATCTGTTTTGCACTGTACCTGTAAAGTACTGTTTTTATTATTATAGTTATGGCCAGTTAAATGGGCTCATCAATCTTTCAGCCTAATTCAACTGTGTAAAGGACTTTATTTTCTAATCTGAAAGGTCTGGACTGAAACTGTGTGCCTTTCTGTTTTTATTGCACACCACTTTGATATACATGTAGCATCTTTTTGATTTTGCTCATATGGAGCAGGGCTGATTGAGCCGAGTTTATCATTTCAATGACTGTATGGCCAAGTGATGGGCAGCCAAGGCTGTCCATATTTGTGCACTTTTGTTTCTTTTCTTTGCAGTTTACCTCATTTCTCAAGTGTTGTTTGTACCTCATAGAAATGTGCAGTTTTCAAAATGTTATTGTTGCCAGCCACATTTTATTTAACAATGAAAAATTATAGTTGGCTGTACATTTTACTTGTTATTTTAGTTGACATTACATGTTCCAAGCACTTTTACAGCTACAATGTTTAATTTTATTTAAGTCAAATTTGTCCTAGCTATAGTGGGTATTGTCAGGATTATCTCAGGGAGAGCATGATCCAACCTATTGTTTAAGATTTTTTTTTTAAATAAATATGGCAGTTTTTCCATAACTTCAGTTGAAATGGTTCTTATTTTCTACAGACTGTTTGCCTATGGAATGTATCCAGTGGGGCAACACAATAAAGCAGACAAAATGTCCCTGACAGGAGATATATAATTTCACCTTAATATCGGTTTGTAATATCGGTTAATATCGTAATCGGAAATTAAGTGTTAAACAATATCGGCATATCGGATATCGGCAAAAAAGTCAATATCGAGCATCCCTAATAGAGAGTATTCCCAGGGAGGAAAGAGTGATGATTGGAGCAGACCTGAATGGACATGTTGGTGAAGGAAACAGAGGGGATGAGGAAGTGATGGGTAGGTTTGGTGTCAAGGAAAGAAACCAGGAAGGACAGATGGTGGTGGATTTTGCCAAGAGAATGGAAATGGCTATAGTCAATACCTATTTCCAAAAGAGGGAGGAACATAGAGTGACCTATAAGAGTGGAGGAAGGAGTACGCAGATCGACTACATTCTGTGTAGAAGAGGAAACCTGAAGGAGATTGGAGACTGTAAGGTTGTGGCAGGGGAGAGCGTGGCCAGACAGCATCGGATGGTTGTGTGTAGAATGACTGTTGTTGCGAAGAAGAGAAAAAGAGTAAAATCAGAGAAGAAGACCAAATGGTGGAAGCTAAAAAAGGAAGAATGTTGTGAGAAATTCAGAGACGAGCTAGGTGGTAAGAAAGAGCTTCCAAGTGACTGGGCTACTACAGCAACAGTAATTAGAGAGACATGTAGGAAGGTACTTGGTGTGTCATCTGGACAGAGAATGGATGATAAGGAAACCTGGTGGTGGAATAGTGAAGTGCAGGACGCCATTCAAAGAAAGAGATTAGCCAAGAAGAAATATGACAGTGAGAGGACTGAAGAGAGGAGACAGGAATATAAGGAGATGGGACATAGAGCAAAGAGGGAAGTAGCTAAGGCAAAGCAGAGGGCGTACAATGAGTTGTATGGGAGACTGGACACTAAAGAGGGCGAGAAGGACTTGTACCGATTGGCAAGACAGAGGGATCAGGCTGGAAAGGATGTGCAGCAGGCCACACTGTTAAAAGCACTTTTTTTAAGCCTGAATGAAATCAGTCATGATTGGATCGCTCTTAGGGATGGGGCCGATCCGATTCAGTATCGGTATTGGCCTCCAATACCAGAATAATTTACTTATCTTATTTTCCGATCCAACCTGCTGATATTTCCGATCCATAATACAAGTACATGTTGGCTTCAAACTATGGAATGAATTTCTTGAACAGAGAGCACGTGTGTTACACCATATTCTGTGACTACAGTCTTAACATTGTGTGAGTTAAACCCAATGAAGACACACTGAGCATCACAACAGGAAACACCCAAACTTTAATAGCACACAAAAGGCAGGTCTATATCACAGACTTCCATCTCACTCATGGTGCGGCCGGAACACTAAGATATCGCTAAGCATTATGGGAAAGACAACACTGTCCACTCTCCTTAACTGCTACAGTGTATTGTGACCATAGGGGGTGGTGTTGCATGCACTGTTGCAGGTCATAGTGTAACAACAGGTTCAATCGACCGAACCAGAAACAGCTTCCTCTGACCTTGTTTCACAAACAAAAAGCAAAAAATATGAATCTCTAAACCTATTTCAAAAACCTATAAACATAATTATCTCTAAAACTAAACCTAATGCACAGCACTGCGGGCGGTGCGGGGTGGTTGACTGACCCACTGTTTTTAAGTTTCGTTTTTGATTGTGGCACTATGAGTTGTAATTCTTGTTGGCTTTGATCAATGGATACAGATTTAAACTATACATTGAATTTATAAATATACTGATGTTATTTGAATCTGTTTTATTTCCCAGATCAATATTAAAGTCTCTACACATTTTTTTTTTAATTAAAACTATTTTCCAATAGCTCCAAGATTTTATCAGTGAATATATACAGGGAGTGGACTGTGTTGTCTTTCCCATAATGGCTGGCCATTTCAGTACTCAGATCCTTCTCCTACGTAGCCATGAGGTTGTGATTGCTGCAGAATTTGTGGTTTGGCATTATCTTGTTGAAATATGCAAGGTCTTCCCTGATAGAGATGACGTCTGGATGAGAGCATGTGTTGTTCATACATAGTTTTCTGCATCAATGGTGCCATTCCAGACATGCAAGCTGTCCATGCCACAAGCGCTCATGCAAAGGTGGGCACATGAATGCTAGGGACCGCTAATGCGCTAATCCGCTTACAGCGGACCTAACGTTTTTGTCAGCGTAACAGCGGAGTGACTAACTTTTATAATTCATAAGCGGATTTGTGCTACTTTTATTTAAAAAGCAGTACCGCTAATAACTAATTATCTATCAGTAAAAACGAATAAACTTATTTCAGGCTCTTATGCTGGCTCCGTAGCTGCTTGTTTTGCCTTTTTCCCCTCCCTCACCGTAAAGAGCAGAGAGGAGGGAAGGTTGGAGGGGAAGCAGAGGGGAGAACAGACACAGATCTACCATGTAAGCAAATGATGCCGTTGCTTGTGGCCCCATTTCAGCAGGGGCCCTGCCCCACTCCGGCCAGTCACCTACATCACTAACATTGCTCATGCTTGTTAATGTACATTTAACATAAAAATAATTATAGTTACGATGAAAACGATCATTAAAAACACAATACAAAAACCGGTCGATTTCTGTATCCCCCTAATAATAATAATAATAAACTTTATTTGTATAGCACATTCCTACAATACCTTGCATTGACCAAGGTGCTTAACAGGATAAAAAGATGAATAAACTGGAACAATATATCAATGAAAATAGAATAAGAAACAACAGCAATAAAAGAAGGCAATGGAAATAAAAATGCTACATACTAAAATACCAAAAGTAATAAAAGTTACACACTGAAAGCTTTTTTGAACAAGTGGAAATAAAAAGGCAATGGAAATAAAAAATGCTACATACTAAAATACCAAAAGTAATAAAAGTTACACACTGAAAGCTTTTTTGAACAAGTGGGTCTTCAGTCTGGTTTTGAACAGAGTCAGATCAGAGGTGGCACGCAGCTCAAGGGGGAGGCTGTTCCAGGCTTTTGGGCCGGCAACAGAAAATGACCGGTCTCCCCATTGTTTGTACCTTGAGCGAGGCACCTCCAGCAGGTGTTGACTGGCAGATCGTAAAGCTCTGCCGGGCTGATGGGCTTTCAAAAGTTCTGAGATGTACAGAGGAGCAAGTCCATTCAGAGCTTTGAAAACAAACAGGAGCAGCTTGAACTGTATCCTGAACTGAACCGGGAGCCAGTGTAGAGAGGACAGGACAGGAGTGATGTGTTCATATTTTCGTGTGTTGGTCAAAAAGCGCGCGGCAGAGTTCTGTACAAGCTGTAAACGGGAGATGGAGGATTGATTAATACCAACATACAAAGCATTACAATAATCAAGTCTGGAGGTCACAAAGGCATGGATGGCCTTCTCCAGATCACCACGGCTGAGAAATGACTTGACTTTGGAGAGCAGTCGGAGCTGAAAGAAGCTGGTCTTGACAACAGAACTGATCTGTTTATCAAGCTTTAAGTTGGAGTCAAGCTGCACTCCAAGATTTCTGACCACCGGGTTGAAGTGGGGAGGGGAAAACCAACACTGGGACTGGGAAGGATGTTGCTGGTGTCATCAGGTGCACCAAATAAAATGCATTCAGTTTTATCTGTGTTTAGGTGGAGGAAGTTTTGAGAGAGCCAGTGCTTAATGTCATTTAAAGGGGACCACACATTCAAAATTCACTTTTTAATGTTTTTTTACTCAACTTTGGGTATTTACTTCATAAAAAAACAGTCCAAAGGCCAAAAAAATGCACCCAGTGGTTTATTTACTCTAAGTAGATTTATTTTACTGTGATAAAAACGGTTCGTTTTTGAAATAAACTGGAAGTCAATCTCGCCTTTGACGTCACAGGCGAGCAAGGACAACCCACCCCAACCTGAGTCCAGCCCCTCACCTAGCAACCCCATGTCAGGCTCAACCCACTTCATGACTGTTGTTTTTCATGATTTCATCTCATCTTTTGTTTATATGTTATTAATTTCATGTGTACAGCACTTTGTTGCAGCTGTGGTTTTTTAAATGGCTTTATAAATAAAGTATAATTGTTATTTTTATGTTTTAGTTCAATTTTTAGTGTATTTGCGATCGCTCCGAACGCGCAGCCGGCAAAAATTAAACGAGCAGACCCCGGCGTCAACGGGACCCTCTTCTGGCGGATGGAGCGGAGCTTCAACTGTACAGCCTCGCTGCAGCCTGGCAGAAGCCTCGCAGCAGCGAGGACCTTCTCCTTACGGATTAATTTACGGGAGACACTTAGTGAACGTTGTGTGTGTGTCTTGACTGGAACAGCGATAACTCTCAAAGTCTCCGCGTGCAATGAGCGGAGCTGGCGAAAACCGGAAGAGGAACAAGCTAACATTAGCATCGGATTCGGCAGGTCTCATGCTAAAAGGAGCAGCACATTGCGGCGCGCTCAGACGGGTTTCGGTAAGTTATCTTAAGCTAGCACTAACAGTAAGTCAAATGAATAATTAAAAAAAGAGCTAATTTTAAAACAACAACACATTACAGATACTGGCTGTGCAGAGGGCGTAAACAGATTGTTGAAGGGCGTGGACTTCAGAACTTCTATCAGAAACCGTTCGTTCAAAACGAAAGTTAAATATTGCAGAATTAAAAAGGGTATAATTGATTATCTAAGAATTATTTTGTGCATTAAATTGAAGGAATAGGGTCTAGATAGCACAAAGAAATAACATAAAATTTTAAAAAATGCATCTGAGGTCCCCTTTAAGCAGTTGACAAGAGTGTTTGAACTGAGTGAGGGGTTGGGAGTGACTGGCAGATAGATTTGTAAATCGTCTGCATACATGTGAAAAGACAGGTTATGACGTGCAATGATTGATCCTAATGGCAGCATGTAAAGAGAGAAGAGGACTGGCCCTAGAATAGATCCCTGTGGTACGCCAGAGGTCAGAGGGGTTGATGAAGAGGAGGACAGATCACCTATCATGACAGAAAAAGTTCTCCCAGACAGGTAAGATTTGAACCACTCAAGCACAGCTCCCTGGAGGCCAACCTGCTGAGACAAACGGTTGATTAGTACCTGATGGTCGACGGTGTCAAAAGCTGCTGAGAGGTCTAACATCACCAGCAGTGCAGGGTTTTTTGCATCCAGGGACAGAAGAATGTCATTCTGTACTTTGAGCAGTGCAGATTCAGTGCTGTGACGAGCTCGAAAACCTGACTGAAATTTTTCAAACAGGTTGTTGAGCTCTAGAAAAGATTGAAGTTGAATAAAAACAATCTTTTCTAGGACCTTTGATAGAAATGACAGATGGGAAACTGGTCTGAAATTAGAGAGAGCTGTAGGATCTAGGCCTGGTTTTTTGAGAAGAGGCCTGACCACAGCGTGTTTGAAAGCAGATGGCACAAAACCTGAAGATAGACAGCTGTTAATAAATGACAAAACACAAGGACCAATTACATCAAAGGATTGTTTGAACATTTTAGAGGGAATGATGTCCAGAGAACAGTTAGTTGGTTTCATCTGCTGAACCACCTTGATGAGGTGAGGCAGTGAAACCAGGTCGAACTGGTCAAAAACAGCTGTGGTTATTGCAGACGCACATGACTGGATGGTGTTGGATGGAACTGACAATGTTCTGCCTGATAGAGTCTATTTTGTTGACAAAATAGCTCTGAAAGTCATCGCAGGTAGACTGTGTGGCAGTTTTCAGAACATTGACAGATGGATTGATAACAGACTGGAGTGTGCTGAAAAGCGTCCTCGGCCGGTTGGAGCTGGTGGAGATTAAATTGGAGAGGTACTGTGATTTGGCCTGCTTCACAGCATTTTGATAATCACAGAGACAGTCTCTCAGTATTCCCTGAGATACATGAAGCCGGTCGCGCTTCCATATTCGCTCTGCTTTTCTGCAACGTTGTCGAAGAGCTCGCGTCGTTTCGTTGAGCCATGGTGATGGTCTGTTTTTTGAAGATGCCTGTTTGAGAGGAGCGATGGAGTCCAAGATCGTTGTGCAGGTGTGATGGAAGGAGGTGATGAAGTCCTCAGGATGTAGAGATGGGTCCAGGCTGACAGCAGAGCAAAATTCAGTGCTCTTAAAGGCATCAGTGAACTGACTTGGGGTGGATGGGGTGATGGAGCGGCAGAGACGTGCTGGGAGAATAGCCTTCGGTGCAGGAGAGGTGAAAAATTCAAATAATATGGGAAAATGGTCTGAAATACAGGTGTCCAGGATCTCCACAGCAGGTATTTGAAGGCCGTGGGAGATAATTAAATCCAGTGTATGACCCTGACTGTGTGTGGCCCCCGAGACAGACTGTGACAGGTTAAAAGAGTCCAGGAGGTCCTGAAACTCACATCCAAGCTGATTACTTGGGCAGCAGGTGTGTGCGTTGAAGTCTCCACAGAAAAGCCAAGAGTCAAACTTTGGCAGCAGGTCAGCCAGTAGTTCTGAAAACTCACTGAGAAAGTGTCATTCTGTACTTTGAGCAGATGATAACTGAACTTAGAAGAGTTGAGCGATCATAGACCAGAAGCGAGGATGCATTGTCGATGAAAAAGAGGCCACACAGAAGAGGTTTAGCAGATTCCAGCACAAAAAACATGCTTTCAAAACTGTTGTAATTTTTCTGAGGCAACAAGCGGTACTTGAATGCATCAGTGAAGACTGCAGCGAGCCCTCCCCCTCTTCCAGACCCACGCGGAGCGGTCAGATAAGAATAGCCAGGTGGGAGGAGATCTGAAAAGCAGCTATTGTCTCTTGTTTTCTGCCAGGTTTCAGTGATCAAAAACAGATCCAGACGATGAGTTGAGATCAAATCACTTAATGTAAAAGTTTTATTTGTGATCAATCTGGCGTTAAACAGTGCTGCACGGGTTGGAACGCAGCCAGTTACGTCACTCTCAGCTCGAGCGAGCGGGCGGAGGTTCTGTTTAACGCAGCCTCGGTTCTGGTTCTTCACCGGGGGACAAGATGGATACTGATCGCTGACGTCATGATTGATAGCAACAAGGCATCTATGGCGGCGAGCGAAGGAACGACGGACATGAAAGATGCTGAATTCAGGAGGTAAGTCAGCCGTCGGCATGTTGTGAGATGAGAGATACTTTTTAAATCTCACCAGTACGCCTGCCCTCGTTCCGTATCTTCTGCGTCGCTTGTTGCGTGGCAGCGTGGTCGCGTTGCGTTGTAGGTACGCTGGTACAGACGCCAAGAAAGGTGGAGATGGAGGAGGCTTAAAATGTCCATATTTGCCAGTAGCCGGTGTGTTGATCAGCGAGTCTTGGAGACTTAGAAGAGTTGAGCGATCATAGACCAGAAGCGAGGATGCATCGTCGATGAAAAAAAGGCAGAACACGAACAGCAGTAAAAAGTTCAGGAGATGAGTTAGATAGCAAGCCATGACAACCGGCACCATCTTGAAACTAAATTGGACTATTCCTACTAAAAATGGACTATTCCATCTTGACATCTTCCGGGTCAGAGGTGAACTCGGGGGCTAATTCTGTGGCTAGCTGGTTGTGTTGGGTTTCTTGGATAAATCCACAGAGAACCCCGCTGTTTCAAGCCAAATTAACGCGGCCGGAGGATTTTATTGTGTGTTTTGTGTCGACCACTCGACGGTGAGTCGTTAGTTTTATGTATTTTAGTTACTTTTCATTAAATCTGTTGACTACCTATAGAATCTTGACATCTTCCGGGTCAGAGGTGAACTGGACGCTAACTCTGTGGCTAGCTGGTTGTGCTGGGTTACTTGGATAAATCCGCAGAGAACCCCGCTGTTTCAAGCCAAATTAACGCGGCCGGAGGATTTTATTGTGTGTTTTGTGTCGACCACTCGACGGTGAGTCGTTAGTTTTATGTATTTGGGTTACTTTTATGTATAAATGCGGTGGCGACACACCCGTGTATTTGAGATTTAAAAGTGGTCTTAGGGATTAAAAGATCATTCTCTTTTTTGTTAATTTCGTGGCCGAATAGAATATATGTACGTAAAGTATTAAATAAATCCTTTGATTTTTGTAATTTCATCCTTTTAGGATCATTTTAGTTACTTTTCAGTTGGCAATGTAGTGCAAATATTGCATAACGCTGCCGGCTACCAATTGTCGAATATAAATAGCGGATTAGATTAGCTTCCCCTAATTTTCATATGACATTTGTGCTTTTGAAATTGTGGGCCTAAAAAAATTAATAAGCGTTTTAGAAATTGTGGAACTAATTTTTTGATTAGCGTTGCCCACCACTACGCTCATGCAACCCCATACCATCAGTGATGCAGGCTTCTGAACGGAGCGTTGATAATAACGTGGGCTATCCTTGTCCTCTCTGGTCCAAATGACATGGTGTCCCAGTGTTCCATAAAGAACTTCAAATCGTGACTCATCTGACCACAGAACAGTCTTCCATTTTGTCACACTCCATTTTAAATGACCCCTGGCCGAGTGCAAATGTATGAGCTTGTGGAGCTTGCTTAGAAATGGCTTCCTCTTTGCACTGTAGAGTTTCAGCTGGCAACGGCGGATGGCATGGTGGATTGTGTTCACTGCTTTCTGGAAGTATTCCTGAGCCCATTATGTTATTTCCTTGACAGTGGCATGCCTGTTTGAGGTGCAGTGACCTTTAAGGGCCTGGAGATCACGAGCATCCAGTAGAGTTTTACGGCCTTGACCCTTACGCACAACGATTGTCCCAGATTCTCTGAATCTTTTGATGAAGTTATGCACGATTGATGATGATAACTTAAAAGTCTTTGCTATTTTATGAGGTATTTCAGAATTTTACAGCATTGGGCTGCCACTGAACACATCCCTACAAAGACAGAAGGGAAGGAAAAGGAACAGAAACACATCCAAGAAGCTCTCCAAACATGTGGATATCCCAACTGGGCTTTTGTCAAATCAGCAAGAAAATCTACAAAA
>JBBPBX010091999.1:0-13821 GCA_038048925.1 Garcialebias charrua
AGTAATAATATAGGGGGCGCTATGGAGTAAAAATGTACATAACATTATCAATGTGTGTCGAAGTGTTCACTGATAAAGCATAATAAATCTCGTGCAGATCGGATAATGTATCACTAAGATATAACTATAGTAATAATATAGGGGGCGCTATGGAGTAAAAATTTACATACCATTATCAATGTGTGTAGAAGTGTTCACTGATGAATCATAATAAATCTCGTGCAGATCGGATAATGTATCACTAAGATATAACTGTAGTAATAATATAGGGGGCGCTATGGAGTAAAAATGTACATAACATTATCAATGTGTGTCGAAGTGTTCACTGATAAAGCATAATAAAACTCGTGCAGATCGAGATAATGTATCACTAAGATATAACTATAGTAATAATATAGGGGGCGCTATGGAGTAAAAATTTACATAACATTATCAATGTGTATAGAAGTGTTCACTGATGAATCACAATAAATCTGGTTCAGATCGGATGATGTATCACTGAGATATCACCATATAAATAATGTAGGGGGCGCACTTGAGTCAAATGTTAAACCACAATATCAATGTGTCCACAAGGGCTCACTGATGATGAACAATAAATCTCGTGCAGATCGGATAATGTATCACTAAGATATAACGGTAGTAATAATATAGGGGGCGCTATGGAGTAAAACTTTACATACCATTATCAATGTGTGTCGAAGTGTTCACTGATAAAGCACAATAAATCTGGTTCAGATCGGATGATGTATCACTGAGATATAACTATAGACATAATGTAGGGGGCGCACTTGAGTCAAATGTTAGCCCACCATATCAATGTGTCCACAAGGGCTCACTGATGATGCACAATAAATCTGGTTCAGATCGGATGATGTATCACTGAGATATAACTATAGAAGTAATGTAGGGGGCGCACTTGAGTCAAATGTTAGCCCACCATATCAATGTGTCCACAAGGGCTCACTGATGATGCACAATAAATCTGGTTCAGATCGGATGATGTATCACTGAGATATAACTATAGAAATAATGTAGGGGGCGCACTTGAGTCAAATGTTAGCCCACCATATCAATGTGTCCACAAGGGCTCACTGATGATGCACAATAAATCTGGTTCAGATCGGATGATGTATCACTGAGATACAACAGTTTGAATAATCTAGGGGGCGCTATGGAGGCTATTTGCTAATTAGCATAAACACCTGTTCAAGAGGTGGGTAATGATCGATCATAATGATTTTGGTACTCCTCAGATCAAATCTGTGGAGTTTAGAACCAAACGTATTGTGACGGCGTTACGTCTTACTTCGCCACGTCACCACGCCCACTTGCTCCACCCAAAACGAACAGTGCTGGAAAGCTTGTTACACCAACATGTCTTCGGTGATTGAATACAATGTCACGCTGATTAGGTAACAGGGGTCCGACATGGACCGTTCAACGTAAAACTTTACACTTCCTGTTGTCAGGGGGCGTGGCTTAAGTGATGTCATGGTCATGATTTGACCATACAGTTTTGCAGGGGACCGTATGTGGGTCAATCACTGAAGGTTTGATGTATTAGACAGTTTTCGTGTAAGAGCTGTAAGCGTTTCGTTTTTCATGGCGAGATGTCCAACTTTGAGGTCTGGCCCCGCCCCTTCAGCATGCATGAAAACGCACAGTTTTGATAACATTTGTTCCCCCGTGCCTTATAAAGAAACTGGCCAAGTTTGAATCAAATCGAGCGAAATCCCTAGGAGGAGTTCGTTGAAATGCAGAGGCTGTAAACGGCCAAAAAGGGGTGAAAATTTGGTCATCGTTCCAAAATGGCCGCCTTACCATTTATCGTACAACATTGGTGCCAGAGGGTTTTCTGTGCATCTTGGTGAGTTGGACAAGTGTACCAAATTTCATGAGTCTACGTCAAACTAAGGTCAATGCGGAGGGTATTTTGAATATTTCTAGGGGGCGCTCTTGAGCCGTTTCTGTAGCGATTTGCTAATTAGCATAAATACCTCTTCAAGGGGTGGGCAATGATCGATCATACTGATTTTGGTAATCCTCGGATCAAATCTGTGGATTTTAGAACCAAACGTATGGTGATGGCGTTACGTCTTAATTCGCCACGTCGCCACGCCCACATGCTCCACCAAAAACGAACAGTATTGGAATGCTTGTTACACCAACATGTCTTCGGTCACTGGACACAATGCCACGCTGATTAGGTAACAGGGGTCCGATATGGACCGTTCAACGTAAAACTTTACACTTCCTGTTGTCAGGGGGCGTGGCTTAAGTGATGTCATGATTTGACCATACAGTTTTGCGGGGGACCGGATGTGGGTCAATAACTGAAGGTTTGATGTATTAGACTTTTTTCGTGTAAGAGCTGTAAGCGTTTCGTTTTTCATGGCGAGATGTCCAACTTTGACGTCTGGCCCCGCCCCTTCAGCATTCATGAAAACGCACAATTTTGATATCGTTTGTTCCCCCGTGCCTTATGAAGAAACTGGCCAAGTTTGAACCAAATCGAGCGAAATTCATAGGAGGAGTTCGTTCAAATGCGGAGGCTGTAACGGCCAAAAAGGGGTGAAAATTTGGTCATCGTTCCAAAATGGCCGCCTTCCCGTTTATTGTACAACGTTGGTGCCAGAGGGTTTTCTTTACATCTTGGTGAGTTGGACAAGTGTACCAAATTTCATGATTCTACGTCAAACTAAGGTCATGCGGAGGGTATTTTGAATATTTCTAGGGGGCGCTCTTGAGCCGTTTCTGTGGCAATTTTTGCCACGCCCCCAAAATATGTAATTTTTCACCAGTCCTGACGAGTCTGCCAAATTTGGTGAGTTTTCATATATGATAAAGCCCCCAAAATGCCACTTCTTTTGGGGGAAGAATAAAAATAAAAAAAATAATAATAATAAAAAAAATAATAAACAGTACAATTACAATAGGCCTTCGCAGCGCTTAGCTGCTCGGGCCTAATTAAAGCTGCAAGCAGCATTGAGGCCCGAAGCAGCTTAGCGCCGCTCGGACCTTATTGAGGCGACCGCGCGAGCTCCAGCTCGTCCGCTCGGTCGCCATTTCGAAGTCTCTCGTGTCTACTCCGCACCAGGGGTGCACACGCACAATAAATCTGGTTCAGATCGGATGATGTCTCACTGAGATATAACAGTTTGAATAATCTAGGGGGCGCTATGGAGTTATATGTCAAACCACAAAATCAATGTGTCTACAAGGGCTCATTGATGATGCACAATAAATCTGGTTCAGATCGGATGATGTATCACTGAGATATAACTATAGAAATAATGTAGGGGGCGCACTTGAGTTAAATGTTAGCCCACCATATCAATGTGTCCACAAGGGCTTACTGATGATGCACAATAAATCTGGTTCAGATCGGATGATGTATCACTGAGATATAACAGTTTGAATAATCTAGGGGGCGCTCTGGAGTCATATGTTAAACCACAATATCAATGTGTCCACAATGTCTCAATGATGATACACAATAAATCTGGTTCAGATCGGATGATGTATCACTGAGATATAACTGTAGTAATAATATAGGGGGCGCTATGGAGTAAAAATTTACATACCATTATCAATGTGTGTCGAAGTGTTCACTGATAAAGCACAATAAATCTCGTGCAGATCGGATAATGTATCACTAAGATATAACTGTAGTAATAATACAGGGGGCGCTATGGAGTAAAAATTTACATACCATTATCAATGTGTGTAGAAGTGTTCACTGATGAATCATAATAAATCTCGTGCAGATCGGATAATGTATCACTAAGATATAACTGTAGTAATAATATAGGGGGCGCTATGGAGTAAAAAATTACATAACATTATCAATGTGTGTCGAAGTGTTCACTGATAAAGCATAATAAATCTCGTGCAGATCGGATGATGTATCACTGAGATATAACTATAGAAATAATGTAGGGGGCGCACTTGAGTCAAATGTTAGCCCACCATATCAATGTGTCCACAAGGGCTCACTGATGATGCACAATAAATCTGGTTCAGATCGGATGATGTATCACTGAGATACAACAGTTTGAATAATCTAGGGGGCGCTATGGAGGCTATTTGCTAATTAACATAAACACCTTTTCAAGGGGTGGGTAATGATCGATCATAATGATTTTGGTACTCCTCAGATCAAATCTGTGGAGTTTAGAACCAAACGTATGGTGACGGCGTTACGTCTTACTTCGCCACGTCACCACGCCCACTTGCTCCACCCAAAACGAACAGTGCTGGAAAGCTTGTTACACCACCATGTCTTCGGTGACTGGATACAATGTCACGCTGATTAGGTAACAGGGATCCGTTATGGACCGTTCAACGTAAAACTTTACACTTCCTGTTGTCAGGGGGCGTGGCTTAAGTGATGTCATGATTTGACCATACAGTTTTGCAGGGGACCGGATGTGGGTCAATCACTGAAGGTTTGATGTATTAGACAGTTTTCGTGTAAGAGCTGTAAGCGTTTCGTTTTTCATGGCGAGATGTCCAACTTTGAGGTCTGGCCCCGCCCCTTCAGCATGCATGAAAACGCACAGTTTTGATAACATTTGTTCCCCCGTGCCTTATAAAGAAACTGGCCAAGTTTGAATCAAATCGAGCGAAATCCCTAGGAGGAGTTCGTTGAAATGCAGAGGCTGTAAACGGCCAAAAAGGGGTGAAAATTTGGTCATCGTTCCAAAATGGCCGCCTTACCATTTATCGTACAACATTGGTGCCAGAGGGTTTTCTGTGCATCTTGGTGAGTTGGACAAGTGTACCAAATTTCATGATTCTACGTCAAACTAAGGTCAATGCGGAGGGTATTTTGAATATTTCTAGGGGGCGCTCTTGAGCCGTTTCTGTAGCGATTTGCTAATTAGCATAAACACCTGTTCAAGGGGTGGGCAATGATCGATCATACTGATTTTGGTACTCCTCGGATCAAATCTGTGGATTTTAGAACCAAACGTATGGTGATGGCGTTATGTCTTACTTCGCCACGTCGCCACGCCCACATGCTCCACCAAAAACGAACAGTATTGGAATGCTTGTTACACCAACATGTCTTCGGTCACTGGACACAATGCCACGCTGATTAGGTAACAGGGGTCCGATATGGACCGTTCAACGTAAAACTTTACACTTCCTGTTGTCAGGGGGCGTGGCTTAAGTGATGTCATGATTTGACCATACAGTTTTGCGGGGGACCGGATGTGGGTCAATAACTGAAGGTTTGATGTATTAGACTTTTTTCGTGTAAGAGCTGTAAGCGTTTCGTTTTTCATGGCGAGATGTCCAACTTTGACGTCTGGCCCCGCCCCTTCAGCATTCATGAAAACGCACAATTTTGATATCGTTTGTTCCCCCGTGCCTTATGAAGAAACTGGCCAAGTTTGAACCAAATCGAGCGAAATTCATAGGAGGAGTTCGTTCAAATGCGGAGGCTGTAAACGGCCAAAAAGGGGTGAAAATTTGGTCATCGTTCCAAAATGGCCGCCTTACCATTTATTGTACAACATTGATGCCAGAGGGTTTTCTGTGCATCTTGGTGAGTTGGACAAGTGTACCAAATTTCATGATTCTACGTCAAACTAAGGTCAATGCGGAGGGTATTTTGAAAATTTCTAGGGGGCGCTCTTGAGCCGTTTCTGTGGCGATTTTTGCCACGCCCCCAAAATACGTAATTTTTCACCAGTCCTGACGAGTCCGCCAAATTTGGTGAGTTTTCATATATGTTAAGGCCCCCAAAAAACCACTTCTTTTGGCGGAAGAAAAAAAAAAAAAATAAAAATAATAAACAGTACAATTACAATAGGTCCTTGCAGCGCTTCGCTGCTTCGGGCCTAATAAACACTACAATTACAATAGGTCCTTGCAGCGCTTCGCTGCTTCGGGCCTAATAATAAACACTACAATTACAATAGGTCCTTGCAGCGCTTCGCTGCTTCGGGCCTAATTAAAGCTGCAAGCAGCATTGAGGCCCTCGCAGCTTAGCGCCGCTCGGACCTTATTGAGGCGACCGCGCGAGCTCCAGCTCGTCCGCTCGGTCGCCATTTCGAAGTCTCTCGTGTCTACTCCGCACCAGGGGTGCACACGCACAATAAATCTGGTTCAGATCGGATGATGTCTCACTGAGATATAACAGTTTGAATAATATAGGGGGCGCTCTGGAGTCACATGTTAAACCACAATATCAATGTGTCCACAAGGTCTCACTGATGATACACAATAAATCTGGTTTAGATCGGATGATGTATCACTGAGATATAACAATTTGAATAATCTAGGGGGCGCTCTTGAGTCATATGTTAAACCACAATATCAATGTGTCCACAAGGTCTCACTGATGAAGCATAGTAAATCTCGTGCAGATCGGATAATGTATCACTGAGATATAACTGTAGTAATAATATAGGGGGCGCTATGGAGTAAAAATTTACATACCATTATCAATGTGTGTAGAAGTGTTCACTGATGAATCACAATAAATCTCGTGCAGATCGGATAATGTATCACTAAGATATAACTGTAGTAATAATATAGGGGGCGCTATGGAGTAAAAATTTACATACCATTATCAATGTGTGTCGAAGTGTTCACTGATAAAGCACAATAAATCTCGTGCAGATCGGATAATGTATCACTAAGATATAACTGTAGTAATAATATAGGGGGCGCTATGGAGTAAAAATTTACATACCATTATCAATGTGTGTCGAAGTGTTCACTGATAAAGCACAATAAATCTGGTTCAGATCGGATGATGTATCACTGAGATATAACCATAGAAATAATGTAGGGGGCGCACTTGAGTCAAATGTTAAACCACAATATCAATGTGTCCACAAGGGCTCACTGATGATGAACAATAAATCTGGTTCAGATCGGATGATGTCTCACTGAGATATAACAGTTTGAATAATCTAGGGGGCGCTCTGGAGTCATATGTTGAACCACAATATCAATGTGTCCACAAGGTCTCACTGATGATGCACAATAAATCTGGTTCAGATCGGATGATGTATCACTGAGATATAACTATAGAAGTAATGTAGGGGGCGCACTTGAGTCAAATGTTAGCCCACCATATCAATGTGTCCACAAGGGCTCACTGATGATGCACAATAAATCTGGTTCAGATCGGATGATGTATCACTGAGATATAACAGTTTGAATAATCTAGAGGGCGCTATGGAGTTATATGTTAAACCACAATATCAATGTGTCCACAAGGGCTTAGCGCCGCTCCGACCTTATTGAGGCGACCGCGCGAGCTCCAGCTCGTCCGCTCGGTCGCCATTTCGAAGTCTCTCGTGTCTACTCCGCACCAGGGGTGCACACGCACAATAAATCTGGTTCAGATCAGATGATGTCTCACTGAGATATAACAGTTTGAATAATCTAGGGGGCGCTATGGAGTTATATGTTAAATCACAAAATCAATGTGTCCACAAGGGCTCACTGATGATGCACAATAAATCTGGTTCAGATCGGATGATGTATCACTGAGATATAACTATAGAAATAATGTAGGGGGCGCACTTGAGTTAAATGTTAGCCCACCATATCAATGTGTCCACAAGGGCTCACTGATGATGCACAATAAATCTGGTTCAGATCGGATGATGTATCACTGAGATATAACAGTTTGAATAATCTAGGGGGCGCTCTGGAGTCATATGTTAAACCACAATATCAATGTGTCCACAAGGTCTCACTGATGAAGCATAGTAAATCTCGTGCAGATCGGATAATGTATCACTGAGATATAACTGTAGTAATAATATAGGGGGCGCTATGGAGTAAAAATTTACATACCATTATCAATGTGTGTAGAAGTGTTCACTGATGAATCACAATAAATCTCGTGCAGATCGGATAATGTATCACTAAGATATAACTGTAGTAATAATATAGGGGGCGCTATGGAGTAAAAATTTACATACCATTATCAATGTGTGTCGAAGTGTTCACTGATAAAGCACAATAAATCTCGTGCAGATCGGATAATGTATCACTGAGATATAACTGTAGTAATAATATAGGGGGCGCTATGGAGTAAAAATTTACATACCATTATCAATGTGTGTAGAAGTGTTCACTGATGAATCACAATAAATCTCGTGCAGATCGGATAATGTATCACTAAGATATAACTGTAGTAATAATATAGGGGGCGCTATGGAGTAAAAATTTACATACCATTATCAATGTGTGTCGAAGTGTTCACTGATAAAGCACAATAAATCTCGTGCAGATTGGATAATGTATCACTGAGATATAACTGTAGTAATAATATAGGGGGCGCTATGGAGTAAAAATTTACATACCATTATCAATGTGTATAGAAGTGTTCACTGATGAATCACAATAAATCTCGTGCAGATCGGATAATGTATCACTAAGATATAACTGTAGTAATAATATAGGGGGCGCTATGGAGTAAAAATTTACATACCATTATCAATGTGTGTCGAAGTGTTCACTGATAAAGCACAATAAATCTCGTGCAGATCGGATAATGTATCACTAAGATATAACTGTAGTAATAATATAGGGGGCGCTATGGAGTAAAAATTTACATACCATTATCAATGTGTATAGAAGTGTTCACTGATGAATCACAATAAATCTCGTGCAGATCGGATAATGTATCACTAAGATATAACTGTAGTAATAATATAGGGGGCGCTATGGAGTAAAAATTTACATACCATTATCAATGTGTGTCGAAGTGTTCACTGATAAAGCACAATAAATCTCGTGCAGATCGGATAATGTATCACTGAGATATAACTGTAGTAATAATATAGGGGGCGCTATGGAGTAAAAATTTACATACCATTATCAATGTGTATAGAAGTGTTCACTGATGAATCACAATAAATCTCGTGCAGATCGGATAATGTATCACTAAGATATAACTGTAGTAATAATATAGGGGGCGCTATGGAGTAAAAATTTACATACCATTATCAATGTGTGTCGAAGTGTTCACTGATAAAGCACAATAAATCTCGTGCAGATTGGATAATGTATCACTGAGATATAACTGTAGTAATAATATAGGGGGCGCTATGGAGTAAAAATTTACATACCATTATCAATGTGTGTAGAAGTGTTCACTGATGAATCATAATAAATCTGGTTCAGATCGGATGATGTATCACTGAGATATAACTATAGAAATAATGTAGGGGGCGCACTTGAGTCAAATGTTAGCCCACCATATCAATGTGTCCACAAGGGCTCACTGATGATGCACAATAAATCTGGTTCAGATCGGATGATGTATCACTAAGATATAACAGTTTGAATAATCTAGGGGGCGCTCTGGAGTCATATGTTAAACAACAATATCAATGTGTCCACAAGGGCTCACTGATTATGCACAATAAATCTGGTTCAGATCGGATGATGTATTACTGAGATATAACTGTAGAAATAATGTAGGGGGCGCACTTGAGTTAAATGTTAGCCCACCATATCAATGTGTCCACAAGGGCTCATTGATGATGCACAGTAAATCTGGTTCAGATCGGATGATGTATCACTGAGATATAACTATAGAAATAATGTAGGGGGCGCACTTGAGTCAAATGTTAGCCCACCATATCAATGTGTCCACAAGGGCTCACTGATGATGCACAATAAATCTGGTTCAGATCGGATGATGTATCACTGAGATATAACAGTTTGAATAATCTAGGGGGCGCTCTGGAGTCATATGTTAAACAACAATATCAATGTGTCCACAAGGTCTCACTGATTATGCACAATAAATCTGGTTCAGATCGGATGATGTATCACTGAGATGGGACTATAGAAATAATGTAGGGGACGCATGAAGCGCAAGTTTGAGGCCTGGCCACGCCCCTTTAGCATAAACGAAAACGCAAACTTTTGATAACTTTTACTGTCCAATGTGTTAAGGGCATGTTAACCAAGTTTAAATGCAATCCTTCAAAATCCCTAAGAGGAGTTTGTTTAAATACGCAATTCAAAAACATTGGAAAATGACCTTTGACCCAAAATGGCCGACTTCCTGTTGGCTTTGGACCATTGCTCCAAGAGACTTTTTTGTAGCTCCTGATGAGATACACATGTGTACCAAGTTTCATTATTCTGGGATAAAGCATGGCTGGGGGCTGTTTTTTTTAAATATTCTAGAGGGTGCTGTTGAGGAATTAGGCCACGCCCACCAATTATTACAATGGAATCCTGCAGGGGGGTGAACAAGGATCGATGTCAGTGAGTTTGGTGAAGCTGGGAGCTTATATTAGGAAGTTATTTTAGCTTGATGTTTCATGGAGAATGGCCAGATTTGAGGCTTGGCCACGCCCACATGCTTTGACATAGAAAAATTCTTTTGATAACTTTTGACCTTCAATGCCTCAAGATAGTGCTGACCGAGTTTGACGCCTGGATCTCGAAAGCTCTAGGACGAGTTCGCTCAGATATGACGTAAATGAAATAGACCAAATTGTGACTTTGACCTAAGGCCACGCCCACATGCTTTGACTTAGAAAAATTCTTTTGATAACTTTTGACCTTCAATGCCTCAAGATAGTGCTGACCGAGTTTGACGCCTGGATCTCGAAAGCTCTAGGACGAGTTCGCTCAGATATGACGTAATTGATGTTTCATGGAAAATGGCCAGATTTGAGGCTTGGCCACGCCCACATGCTTTGACATAGAAAAATTCTTTTGATAACTTTTGACCTTCAATGCCTCAAGATAGTGCTGACTGAGTTTGACCCCTGGATCTCGAAAGCTCTAGGACGAGTTCGCTCAGATATGACGTAAATGAAATAGACCAAATTTGACTTTGACCTAAGGCCACGCCCACATGCTTTGACTTAGAAAAATTCTTTTGATAACTTTTGACCTTCAATGCCTCAAGATAGTGCTGACCGAGTTTGACGCCTGGATCTCGAAAGCTCTAGGACGAGTTCGCTCAGATATGACGTAAATGAAATAGACCAAATTGTGACTTTGACCTAAAATGGCCGACTTCCTGTTGGCTTTGGACCATTGCTCCAAGAGACTTTTTTGTAGCTCCTGATGAGATACATATGTGTACCAAGTTTCATTATTCTAGGATAAAGCATGGTGTCAATAGACCTTTAAATGTCAAAGTTATAGCGTTTCGTTTGTTTCGGCGAGTACGCCAAGTTCACCGCTCCACCACGCCCCCTGAACATATACGAAAAGTCAATTTTTTTGATAACTTTTAAAGGCCCATGCCTTAACTGCATTCTGACCAAGTTTGAAGCCGATAGGTCGAACGCCTGAGAAGGAGTTCGTCAAAGTTCGACATGAGTAAAACTGAAAAATGACCAAAATTTGACCTTTGACCCAAAATGGCCGCCTACCTGTGCATTTTAGAGGGTACCTCCAATGTACTTTTTTTCTTGAATTGGGGAGATCTACATATGTACCGAGTTTCAGATCTCTACGACTTACGGTTTTCCCCAACTCACGTTAGGGGGCGCTGTTGAGCAGTTAGGCCACGCCCACTTGCGATTACACCAGAATCATAAAATTTTAGTTGGGGGACAATTTTGGGTGAAGTTTGGTGAGTTTTTGAATATGTTAAAGGCCCCAAACGGCCGCGCGAAGTGACGGAAAAAGAAGAAGAATAATAATAATAATAATGAAGAAATCCTGCGATTACAATAGGCCTTCAGCAGAGCTTCGCTGCTTCGGGCCTAATAATGAAGAAATCGAGCGATTACAATAGGCCTTCAGCAGAGCTTCGCTGCTTCGGGCCTAATAATGAAGAAATCGAGCGATTACAATAGGCCTTCAGCAGAGCTTCGCTGCTTCGGGCCTAATAATGAAGAAATCGAGCGATTACAATAGGCCTTCAGCAGAGCTTCGCTGCTTCGGGCCTAATTAAAGCTGCAAGCAGCATTGAGGCCCGAAGCAGCTTAGCGCCGCTCGGACCTTATTGAGGCGACCGCGCGAGCTCCAGCTCGTCCGCTCGGTCGCCATTTCGAAGTCTCTCGTGTCTACTCCGCACCAGGGGTGCACACGCACAATAAATCTGGTTCAGATCAGATGATGTCTCACTGAGATATAACAGTTTGAATAATCTAGGGGGCGCTCTGGAGTCACATGTTAAACCACAATATCAATGTGTCCACAAGGTCTCACTGATGATACACGATAAATCTGGTTCAGATCGGATGATGTCTCACTGAGATAGAACAGTTTGAATAATCTAGGGGGCGCTATGTAGTTATATGTTAAACCACAATATCAATGTGTCCACAAGGGCTCACTGATTATTCACAATAAATTTGGTTCAGATCGGATGATATATCACTGAGATATAACTATAGAAATAATGTAGGGGGCGCACTTGAGTCAAATGTTAGCCCACCATATCAATGTGTCCACAAGGGCTCACTGATGATGCACAATAAATCTGGTTCAGATCGGATGATGTATCACTGAGATATAACAGTTTGAATAATCTAGGGGGCGCTCTGGAGTCATATGTTAAACAACAATATCAATGTGTCCACAAGGTCTCACTGATTATGCACAATAAATCTGGTTCAGATCGGATGATGTATCACTGAGATGGGACTATAGAAATAATGTAGGGGACGCATGAAGCGCAAGTTTGAGGCCTGGCCACGCCCCTTTAGCATAAATGAAAACGCAAACTTTTGATAACTTTTACTGTCCAATGTGTTAAGGGAATGTTAACCAAGTTTAAAGGCAATCCTTCAAAATGGGCCGAACGCGATGACGTCCGAGTCGCCCTCGTGAACCGTTCCCCTGCCCGGTGAGTGCTTGGAGAGTACCTCCGTGACCTTCAGCAGGCCAAAAATTTTACATTGACCGAGGCCTTTGAGCTTGACATATGTCGTCTGGGGGTTCACCCTGAGCGCAACGATACCTCCGTTGGGTCTGTACGACCTTCCTACGCGAAATGGCGGCAAGGTCACGGTAGAGGTCACGAGGGGGTCTTTGTGCCCGTTTGGCGCCCTTTTGACCTAGAGATCCCAAATTTGGGTGAGATGGTCACCACGCTGAGCCGAACAAGTGTGTAAAATTTGGTGAGGGTCCGAGAGGTCAAATTTTTTTAAATCGACCAAGGCCTTTGAGCTTGACATATGTCGTCCGGGGGGTCACCCCGAGCGCAACGATACCTCCGCTGCGTCCGAAGGACCTTCCTACGCGAAATGGTGGCAAGGTCACGGTAAAGGTCACGAGGGGGGTCTTTGTGCCCGTTCGGCGCCCTTTTGACCTAGAGATCCCAAATTTGGGTGAGATGGTCACCACGCAGAGCCGAACAAGTCTGTAAAATTTGGTGAGGATCCGAGAGGTCAAAAAATTTCCCATCAACCCAGATCTTTGAGCTTGATATATGTCGTCCGGAAGGTCACCCCGAGCGTAACGATACTTCACCTGGGTCTGTGCAACCTTCCTCTGGGAAGTGGTGACCAAAAAACTGTAAGGGCCACAAGAATGTCACAGGGGCCTATGGACCCTTGAGACGAACCACCCACGCGCACGGGACCCAAAAAAAACACTTTTGCAAAAATTTCATGTAATACCATTTTTGACCACAAGGGGGACGCCCTAGAGCCCCGGGGGTGGGTTTCGGGAAGTTACGGGGGTCCCGATAGTCAAAATGGAGGGGTCACTTAAAAACCCCATAGGGATGTATTGGTCGTGCCCCCTATTACCCTTAGAGGTGTTTGTTTAAATACGAAATTCAAAAACATCGGAAAATGACCTTTGACCCAAAATGGCCGACTTTGTTTTTGTTTTGGACCAGGGTTCCAAGAGACT
>JBBPBX010092002.1:0-13821 GCA_038048925.1 Garcialebias charrua
TTCAGTTTTTATTCACAATTTGTTTAGTGTCCAAACTTTTTTGGAATCCGGTTTGTAAATCCAGGATGAAAACAAAGAGCAGAATCCAGTTCATTAAAGGGGACCACATATTGCTTTTTAAAATTTTTATGGTATTTCTTTGGGGTTAAAAAACAGTGTTCATTCAATTTAATACACAAAATAATTCTTAGATAATCAATTATACCCTTTTTAATTCTGCCATTTTTAACTTTCGTTTTGAACGACCGGTTTATGATGAGGAGGTCTTGTGGCACGCCCTTCAAAGATCTGCTCACATTAACTCCGCCCTCCAAAGGCAGACGAGGAAGTTACTGCACGTTTCTTTTGCCTCCTTCTGACTCTCCCTCCCTCTGACTCTCCCTCCCTCTGACTCTCCCTCCTTCTGCCTGTGGCGCAGCTGTAGGGGAGCAAAGCACACACACACACAAGCACAGCAGCACAGCGGGGGCTTTTTTATCTGCGTCCCTCCGAGGAGCACGTGCGGGCCGGCACACATACACACACACACACACTCACAGCGGGCTTTCTTTTTATCAACACTACCTGACGCTCTGATGGAATTAAATAGGAGCTCCAAGTGATCTTGGTCTGGCTGAACCTGTATGTGAGGACACACACACACGCGCACACACGGGTTTGGTTGCGTTAAGTAGTCTGTCCTGCTAATGACACATAAACCAACACACACACACACACACACACAGAAACATGCGCATCTGTTCCCATCTGAAAACTATCAATTTTAAATCCATTATCTGCGCCACGAGGGTCAGAGAGTTAGCTGGCTAGACTCTGTGACATTTTTAGCCATGAAATCAGGAAAAACAACCGTCAACTCTTTTATACTGGAGTGGGTTGAGCCGCACCAGGGGTTGCTAGGTGAGGGGGCTGGACTCAGGTTCGAGGTGGGTTGTCCTCGCGCCTGTGACGTAACAGGCGCGATGATTTCAAAACGAAACCTATCTTATCACAGTTAAATAAATCTACTTAGAGTAAATAAACCACTGGGTGCATTTTTTTGGCCTTAGGACTGTTTTTTTATGGAGTAAATACCCAAAGTTGAGTAAAAAAAACATTAAAAAGTGAATTTTGAATATGTGGTCCCCTTTAAAGAAAAAGGTGGACTTCTCAAAAACAGCTTCTTTAATACAAAAAACACTCAAAGTCCAGCAGGACACTCACGGCTCTTGGTCTTCTGCACCCAGCAGGTTTCCACATCAGAGGGATTCAGCCTCAGAGGGATTCAGCCTCCTCCCCTCAAAAAACATGCAGCAGCAGGTCACAACGGAAGGTTTCAGCTTCCTCTTCTTAACACACACATGCAGCAGGTCTTCACAACAGCTTCCTCCTCTCAAAACACATACAGCAGCAGGTCTTCACAACGGAAGGTTTTGGCTTCCTCTTCAGCCTCCTCAAGTGGGTTAAACCACAACTTCAAATGGCCACCTCAAATGGCTCCAAACGGCTCACAAACGGCCTCCTCAAATGGCTCCAAACAGCTCATCAAACGGCCTCCTCCAAATGGCTCCAAACAGCTCATCAAACGGCCACCTCAAATGGCTCCAAACGGCTCGTCAAACGGCCTCCTCATGTGGTTTCAACCACATCATCAAACAGCCTCCTATGGCTTCATGGCTCCTCTTCACACTGCTGCTGCTTTTGCTGCTGTTGCTGCTACAGACCTCTGTTCAGCTTCTGCTGCTGCTGCATCATCATCAGATCTGCTGTTTCTTCATCAGGCCTGATGCTCCTTCATCCCAGACTACTGCAGCTGCTTGGATCAGCTGCTCATTCATCAGCGTCTGGTTCTGGGGCTGCTGGAACCTCAGATCCTCATGCAGCATGGATCTCCTCCTGCTGCCACTCTCACTTGGAACCCCTCTGCTTGCTTGAACTCCCACTTGGAACCTGAACCACACCTCTGCTGTGTGGCTTGGACCTAATAAAGGGAGAGAGAGAGAGCAACTACCTCCACCTACAACTAATGAGCACCAGCTGCAATCAATTAGTCTCCTACAGCCTCTAAACAGCTCATGCTCAACCTCTAAAGAGCTCAAGATTCTGCTCAGAATCTTTAAACAATTTTGTTCTCATACTAAAATAAATTACATGCCTGGGGCATGTAACACCCCCCCACATAAGAATTTACATGGGAGATGCAGCCATACACCACCATGCTCATCACCCATGTAAATGAAACCAAAAAAAATCTTAACATCTATACTCAACACTAACAACAAGCAAAAAAAAAAAACACACATCACACACAACTAACAGTTGCCTTCAGAATACCTGAAACCCAAAAAGGCGTCGCCGGTCAGGTTGTACATCACAAGGCCTCCTTTTAGCTGCACACTCACCAACATTCAGTTTAGTGATGTCAGACTGAAGATCAGGGTTTTTTCCAACAACCAGAGGGAAATTGTCCGCCTCTGTGTTATCAGTTCCATCACTTGACAGTAACATCATTGTAGCTGTACCAGCACTGTCATCAGGCACCCTGCAGACAAAGCATTGAGAGTTAACACAATCACTGTCTACAAATTCAAACTGTTCCATCAGGTCATCACCCACAGACAGCAAACTATCACTCTCTGCTGCTGATTCAGCTAAAGGCTCCATGACGTCCAGCAGCACACTCACAACCTCCTGTGAACATGATGAAAAAGTACACAGAGGAGCAGGATGGACAGTCAGGCTCGGCTCCTCTGCTACAGTGTTCTCTAGGACGTCTCCTGATTCAGAGGAAAACAAAAAATAGTCACTCAGATCAATGTCATCATCATCATCATTTCTGCATTGCATGTCCACCAGTGGTGACACCTCTGGAGTGACCAAATCCAAATCCACAGTTAAGTCTTTCTCAAGTTTTTTAGTTTGCTCAAGTTTTTCACTTTTCTCTAGTTCAGGCTTTACAAGTTTAGGGTTCTCGAGTTTAGGGTTCTCGAGTTTAGGTTCAGGGTTCTCAGCAACAAAAAAACTAGAGCAAAGTCCCAACTCAGCTTCTCCAGAACTCAACAGTGGGCGAATCCTCACCTCACACAACGGGACATGTTCAACACCTAGCTCCAACTCTCTATGATAATTCTTATTTTGCAATTCTAATTTTCGTTGCTTAAACTTAATCTCCATCTCTCTCAGAGCAGTTTGTTGCTCTAACTCTGCTTTCCTCACCACTGCTTCAGCCTTAGCTTTTCTGGCATCGAATTCCATTCGACGTATTTTTAACTCCAATTCCTTTAAACGAATCTCCGCATCGAACCCCATTGTTTCAGAAAAAAACTGTGTTTAACAGCTCACCACCAGAAAGACCTACACTTAGACTACTTTAACGTCCGAGCAACCCCTGAACGTTCAAAAAGAGCCAGCTGACAGCGAACACACAATTCGCACCACAAAGTCAGCTCAAAAATGCAAAAAAAAAAACAGCTCCAAAAATAGCACACGTGACGAGCTCCCATTATAATTTACCAAAAATTAGGGGGAGAAAAAAAAATAGCTCATTAGTCAATTAGTCAAATCCCGGACGAGCCCCCATTATATGTTACGACCCGAAGGCACGTAGCACACAAGGACACCAGACACAGAAAGGATGTTAAAAAAAACAGTGTTTATTTTAGGCTCTCTGGAGTCTGTGTCCTAAAAAAAAAGATGATTAAAGAAAAAGGTGGACTTCTCAAAAACAGCTTCTTTAATACAAAAAACACTCAAAGTCCAGCAGGACACTCACGGCTCTTGGTCTTCTGCACCCAGCAGGTTTCCACATCAGAGGGATTCAGCCTCAGAGGGATTCAGCCTCCTCCCCTCAAAACACATGCAGCAGCAGGTCACAACGGAAGGTTTCAGCTTCCTCTTCTTAACACACACATGCAGCAGGTCTTCACAACAGCTTCCTCCTCTCAAAACACATACAGCAGCAGGTCTTCACAACGGAAGGTTTTGGCTTCCTCTTCAGCCTCCTCAAGTGGGTTAAACCACAACTTCAAATGGCCACCTCAAATGGCTCCAAACGGCTCACAAACGGCCTCCTCAAATGGCTCCAAACAGCTCATCAAACGGCCTCCTCCAAATGGCTCCAAATAGCTCATCAAACGGCCACCTCAAATGGCTCCAAACGGCTCGTCAAACGGCCTCCTCATGTGGTTTCAACCACATCATCAAACAGCCTCCTATGGCTTCATGGCTCCTCTTCACACTGCTGCTGCTTTTGCTGCTGTTGCTGCTACAGACCTCTGTTCAGCTTCTGCTGCTGCTGCATCATCATCAGATCTGCTGTTTCTTCATCAGGCCTGATGCTCCTTCATCCCAGACTACTGCAGCTGCTTGGATCAGCTGCTCATTCATCAGCGTCTGGTTCTGGGGCTGCTGGAACCTCAGATCCTCATGCAGCATGGATCTCCTCCTGCTGCCACTCTCACTTGGAACCCCTCTGCTTGCTTGAACTCCCACTTGGAACCTGAACCACACCTCTGCTGTGTGGCTTGGACCTAATAAAGGGAGAGAGAGAGAGCAACTACCTCCACCTACAACTAATGAGCACCAGCTGCAATCAATTAGTCTCCTACAGCCTCTAAACAGCTCATGCTCAACCTCTAAAGAGCTCAAGATTCTGCTCAGAATCTTTAAACAATTTTGTTCTCATACTAAAATAAATTACATGCCTGGGGCATGTAACACCCCCCCACATAAGAATTTACATGGGAGATGCAGCCATACACCACCATGCTCATCACCCATGTAAATGAAACCAAAAAAATCTTAACATCTATACTCAACACTAACAACAAGCAAAAAAAAAAAAAACACACATCACACACAACTAACAGTTGCCTTCAGAATACCTGAAACCCAAAAAGGCGTCGCCGGTCAGGTTGTACATCACAAGGCCTCCTTTTAGCTGCACACTCACCAACATTCAGTTTAGTGATGTCAGACTGAAGATCAGGGTTTTTTCCAACAACCAGAGGGAAATTGTCCGCCTCTGTGTTATCAGTTCCATCACTTGACAGTAACATCATTGTAGCTGTACCAGCACTGTCATCAGGCACCCTGCAGACAAAGCATTGAGAGTTAACACAATCACTGTCTACAAATTCAAACTGTTCCATCAGGTCATCACCCACAGACAGCAAAACTATCACTCTCTGCTGCTGATTCAGCTAAAGGCTCCATGACGTCCAGCAGCACACTCACAACCTCCTGTGAACATGATGAAAAAGTACACAGAGGAGCAGGATGGACAGTCAGGCTCGGCTCCTCTGCTACAGTGTTCTCTAGGACGTCTCCTGATTCAGAGGAAAACAAAAAATAGTCACTCAGATCAATGTCATCATCATCATCATTTCTGCATTGCATGTCCACCAGTGGTGACACCTCTGGAGTGACCAAATCCAAATCCACAGTTAAGTCTTTCTCAAGTTTTTTAGTTTGCTCAAGTTTTTCACTTTTCTCTAGTTCAGGCTTTACAAGTTTAGGGTTCTCGAGTTTAGGGTTCTCGAGTTTAGGTTCAGGGTTCTCAGCAACAAAAAAACTAGAGCAAAGTCCCAACTCAGCTTCTCCAGAACTCAACAGTGGGCGAATCCTCACCTCACACAACGGGACATGTTCAACACCTAGCTCCAACTCTCTATGATAATTCTTATTTTGCAATTCTAATTTTCGTTGCTTAAACTTAATCTCCATCTCTCTCAGAGCAGTTTGTTGCTCTAACTCTGCTTTCCTCACCACTGCTTCAGCCTTAGCTTTTCTGGCATCGAATTCCATTCGACGTATTTTTAACTCCAATTCCTTTAAACGAATCTCCGCATCGAACCCCATTGTTTCAGAAAAAAACTGTGTTTAACAGCTCACCACCAGAAAGACCTACACTTAGACTACTTTAACGTCCGAGCAACCCCTGAACGTTCAAAAAGAGCCAGCTGACAGCGAACACACAATTCGCACCACAAAGTCAGCTCAAAAATGCAAAAAAAAAAACAGCTCCAAAAATAGCACACGTGACGAGCTCCCATTATAATTTACCAAAAATTAGGGGGAGAAAAAAAAATAGCTCATTAGTCAATTAGTCAAATCCCGGACGAGCCCCCATTATATGTTACGACCCGAAGGCACGTAGCACACAAGGACACCAGACACAGAAAGGATGTTAAAAAAAACAGTGTTTATTTTAGGCTCTCTGGAGTCTGTGTCCTAAAAAAAAAGATGATTAAAGAAAAAGGTGGACTTCTCAAAAACAGCTTCTTTAATACAAAAAACACTCAAAGTCCAGCAGGACACTCACGGCTCTTGGTCTTCTGCACCCAGCAGGTTTCCACATCAGAGGGATTCAGCCTCAGAGGGATTCAGCCTCCTCCCCTCAAAACACATGCAGCAGCAGGTCACAACGGAAGGTTTCAGCTTCCTCTTCTTAACACACACATGCAGCAGGTCTTCACAACAGCTTCCTCCTCTCAAAACACATACAGCAGCAGGTCTTCACAACGGAAGGTTTTGGCTTCCTCTTCAGCCTCCTCAAGTGGGTTAAACCACAACTTCAAATGGCCACCTCAAATGGCTCCAAACGGCTCACAAACGGCCTCCTCAAATGGCTCCAAACAGCTCATCAAACGGCCTCCTCCAAATGGCTCCAAACAGCTCATCAAACGGCCACCTCAAATGGCTCCAAACGGCTCGTCAAACGGCCTCCTCATGTGGTTTCAACCACATCATCAAACAGCCTCCTATGGCTTCATGGCTCCTCTTCACACTGCTGCTGCTTTTGCTGCTGTTGCTGCTACAGACCTCTGTTCAGCTTCTGCTGCTGCTGCATCATCATCAGATCTGCTGTTTCTTCATCAGGCCTGATGCTCCTTCATCCCAGACTACTGCAGCTGCTTGGATCAGCTGCTCATTCATCAGCGTCTGGTTCTGGGGCTGCTGGAACCTCAGATCCTCATGCAGCATGGATCTCCTCCTGCTGCCACTCTCACTTGGAACCCCTCTGCTTGCTTGAACTCCCACTTGGAACCTGAACCACACCTCTGCTGTGTGGCTTGGACCTAATAAAGGGAGAGAGAGAGAGCAACTACCTCCACCTACAACTAATGAGCACCAGCTGCAATCAATTAGTCTCCTACAGCCTCTAAACAGCTCATGCTCAACCTCTAAAGAGCTCAAGATTCTGCTCAGAATCTTTAAACAATTTTGTTCTCATACTAAAATAAATTACATGCCTGGGGCATGTAACACAGAATTATTTAACAGGTCAACGATTATTAAGGAACCATGAGGAGTCATAGTCCAGCAGGTGGGAGTATCAGTTCATGTCTGTCAAGTCCTGCAGAGCCCTACAGCACCCAAGACCTACCGCTACATCTTGTGATGAAGAGGTGGTACTCAACTTGAACTCGAGTCCTTGTATGTTAACCATTTCAACCATATTTTTTTGAATTTGTTTTCCTGAAGTCTTATATAGAAGGTAAGCATTTCCATTTCACATATTTCGTCTACTGTGGCTGACCACTCTCTCAATGTCGGTGGGCTTTCATTAAGCCACTTTCTTGTTATTGTTTTCTTTCCTGCTATCAGTAATATTTTCAACAGGTACTTATCCCCGGTGTTGAGTTCAGTTGGTAAGTTACTTAAATATATGGTTTTGAAATTGTGTTCAATCTCAAAACCAAGGATTACTTTTATCTCTTTAATGATCAGTGACCAGTAAGAACAAATCAGTGGACAGTCCCAGAAAATATGAAAGTGGTCAGCCATCACATTATTACATCGCCTCCAACAGGAACCTGATTCCGGATTGCCCGTCTGAGAGAATGTTCTTTTGGGGGTTATAAAAAACCTAACAATATTTTTCCAAGAAAATTCCCTCCAAAATCCTGAATTAGTGGTGGAGGCGTTAATCTGGCATATGTTTAGCCACTCGACTTCTGTCAATACTATTTTTGCCTCCTTTTCCCATAATTTTTTAATGTATATTGTTGATGTTTTTTTATTGGCTTCTAGGCACCCATATAGTCTTGACAACCTCTTCTTAAGAGATTTACCTTTGTACGCATCAATGAAAATGTTAATAAAATCAATATCAGAATTCTCCGGTATTTTAATATTCTTTTCAAAGTGATGCCTAAGTTGCAAGTATCTAAAAAAATCTTGTTTGTCAAGGTCAAATTTTTCTTGCAATTGTTGGAAACTGTCCAAAGTAGTTCCAGAAGAAATCATGCAGTATGATGTAATCCCTTTTCTGGTTAATTGTTTGAATTTTGAATCAAGTTGTGCTGGTACGAAGCCCATATCATGCTCTATCCATCTTAATAACCTAATTTTCCTCTCTAAAAGTGGATTGCGGAACTCTTTAAACCAAATATTGAGGGGGACTTCTGTAAAGATGCTCAACTCTTCTGAATATATGGTTTTAAGGTGTTTATCCCCTAGCAGAGCCTGCAGGGGGATGTCTATTTGACTTAACTCTAGTTCTTTCCATTTTGATTCATATCCCTCTTCACACCAGTGAACCATAAATTGCAGTTGTGCTGCTCTGTAATAGTTTTCCAGGCATGGGAGTGACATCCCTCCTTTATCTCTAGGTAGTTGTAACGTTTTATAACGTACCCTTGGTCTCTTATTCTGCCATATAAATCTGGAAATCATGCGGTTCCATTCGTTAAACTGCTTATTAGGAATTTCTATTGCTAGAGATTGAAACAAAAACAACAGTTGAGGTAAAATAATCATTTTTATAATTTCTATTCGTTTATACAAATCGAGCATCATGGGAGCCCATCTGTCCAGGTTGCTTTTTATTTTATTAGTCATTGTACCATAGTTAGCTTCGTATATTTTATTTAAGTTTCTAGTAATGTTGATACCTAAATATTTCAAGGTTTTTGTATTCCAGTTAAATTTGAACACATTACTAATATCCTCACTGGGTGAGTAGTGGAAGCATAATGTCTGAGTTTTCCCAATATTTAATTTATAACCTGAATAAAGTCCAAATTGATGGAGACAAGACATGAGGTTCGGAAGACTGACATCTGGGTCTGATATCTGACTATCCCCCTGATAGTGTCACCAGGACATCATCAGCGTATAAACATATTTTGTATTCTTTTCCCTTAAATATAATTCCCTTAATTTCTGAATCCTCCCTAATTTTTTGAGCAAGTGGTTCTATAAAAAGAGCAAAAAGAATTGGACTCAAAGGACATCCTTGCCTGCATCCTCGTCCCAGAGGGAATGTGTCTGAAAGGCCACCATTGATTTTGATCCGGGCTTCTGGTGAACTATATATTGATTTTAAACAACTTATAATTGTATTATTAAAGCCGAACCGCTGTAGGACCAGATATAAATATTCCCATCTAACAGAGTCAAAAGCTTTTTCAGCATCAAAACTGATTGCTAAAGATTTCAATTTATTTCTTTTCATTATATCACATAAATATAACGTTCTCCTCACATTATCCTGTGTGCGTCTATTTTTAATAAATCCTGTCTGATCTGTATCAATCAGTTCGGGAATAATATTTTCTAGTCTAGTGACAATTATAGAGGTGAATATTTTATAGTCTATGTTCAAAACCGAAATGGGCCGATATGAGCTGCACTCACTTTTATCCTTTCCTGGTTTTGGTATAACAGATATTATCGCTTGTTTCCATGATGGAGGGATTTCACCTCCTTTAAGCACATAATTAAAACATTTTAACAACAAAGGCATTATAGTTCTCCTGAACCTTTTATACCATTCAGCCGGTAAACCGTCACCTCCTGGTGACTTGCCTGTTTTCATTTTTGAGATGGCTTTATCAACCTCTGCCTGTGTTATATCTGCTGAAATCCATTTATTTTGCTCTGTTCCAATTGATGGTAAGTCTAAACCATCTAGAAACTGCTTTACTGAGGAAAGATCAGTTAAATTAGGTTGACTGTATAATTCCCTATAATATATTTCAAATGATTTATGTATATCGTCTGGGGAGAAACTCATCTGATTAGAAATTGGGTTTTTGATTTTAAAAATGGATCTATCTAGTTGTTGTTGTTTTAGTCGCCAGGCTATTAGCTTTTTTGCTCTAGGTCCATTCTCATAGTAAGTTTGTTTTATGTATTTAAGATTAAGTATCACCTTATCATCAAGTTTCTTATTAAGTTCCGCTTTTATTGTGGCAATTTGCTTTAATAGGGTAGAGTCTTTGGTTTCAATATGCTCCTGCTCCAAATTGTTTAGTTGTTTATTCAAATTATTAAATTGCTCACATTTTTCTTTTTTCTTCCTTGATGCCCACATTATAATTTTCCCACGTAATACTGCTTTTGCTGCATCCCATAATATGCTTGGTGATAATTCATTACTGTTATTAAATTCTAAGTAGTCCGTAAATTCTTTGTTAATAAAATTCTCAAATTCGTTATCATTTAGCAGAGATGTGTTAAATCTCCATATTGTTGACTTAGGGTGAGAATCTAAACATATTTTCAAATATATCCCTGAATGATCTGACACGTCCCTAGTGCCAATACTACAATCTAATACCCTATATCTATCTGCTCTAAATATGAAAAAATAATCAATTCTTGAGTAAACGCCATGGGGATGAGAGAAGAAGGTGTACTCTTTGGTCAGTGGGTGGCAATCCCTCCATACATCTATTAAACCAGTCTTTTTAATCATCTTTTTTATATACATAGATTCAGGGTTAATTTTTTTTGAAGGGTTTGAGGAATCCAAGGACGGATGAAGTTGTGCATTCCAGTCACCTCCACCTATCAATACACCAGATGTTTCAGTCAATATGAGCTCAAATATTTTATCAATTAAAGTTTTATCATGTCCTGGGGGTCTGTATACATTGAGTAGAGTTACTTCTTTTGAGTCTATTGTTCCCCTCACCAAAACAAAACGACCTTCTTTGTCTGTAATTTGTTTGGACATCTGAAAGTCCACATTATTTGCTATTAATATAGCCACACCCCTCGTGTGTGCCTTTGGATTGGAAGAATAAAATGTCATTTTAAAATCCATTTTTTTTTATTTTTCATGGTTCTCTTTTGTTAAATGCGTTTCTTGCCAGAATATTATTTGTTGCCGTTCTCCATTTTAGCTATAAGTTTACTCTTTTAATTGGATTCTGTAACCCGTGAACATTAATAGATATAATTTTATATTGCTGTTGGAGCATAACTCCTTAAAAGAAAAAATCCCTTTGACATACACATCCAAGGTGACGATACCAGTAAATCAATTAACAAAAAAGAAAAGCCTAAAACTACAAAACATAATACATGAACGACTTCCAAAACAAAATGACTCAAAAATAAAACATATATAAAAATCACAAACAAAAAACATGAGACTAAAAAACAGACAACGGGTAGGACTTCCAAAACAAAGTGACTCTTTGAGGAGTCTAGGAGGAAGAGAAAAGTCCCCACGAGTCTTCTATCGTGGGGGGTCTCTCCCGTGCAGGCTGACATAACTCGGAAAGAGTATGAGTTCAGTGCACAATCAGAGCCCTTTAAACCACCGCAAAGCGCAAACCCCCGCTCTGTGGTGATTTCATTTTTGGCATTCAGAACCAGAGAATTGGTGCTTCGAGCAGCTTGGAAGAAAAAAGAAATTTATCTCAACCAGCAGCGGATTTACTTCGACCAGGACTACCCGACAGAGACCCAGAAGAAGAGGAAAGCTTACGCACCTGTCAGAAAACTTCTGAAGGAAAAAGGTATCCGCTTCAGAAACTCGTCAACAACTAAACTCCGTGTGTTTTTTGATGACGGCCCGATCACGTACAACAACGCGGCGGACGCCATGAAGGATCTACAGAAGAGAGGTCTCGCTCCAGAAAGCAGCAGCAGCGAGGACTCTGCAGCAGAGACGCTGATGGAGAAGCTGGATGGACTATCATGGAAGGTGGCAGGGGCCAAGCAGCCGGGCTCCGACAAGCACAGAGAGAGAGCACGGGAAAAACTCAGCGGATTTCGTTATGAGGACGGACACGCATCCACTTCTACAAGCTAAGTGCCGCTCATTAATTTAAAAAATATATAAATAAATAAATAAAAAGGGGAAAAAAAAAAAAACTATTCTGACCCAAAGTGTGGACTAAGATCAAAATATATTAACATAAAGACATGGTCAGACATCTTTATAATGTCATTTTATTTATCATTAGCTGATGTTAAAAAAAAAAATTTCGTTACGGATTTAAAATAATAAATGATTAACCGTTGTTTTGGGAGCTGGTATAAGTGCAGGTCTGTACCAGATACACGACAGAGACAAGCGTGTGGTGGCCTACGCCAGCAAGACGATGGCAGGCCCCGAGTTGAGATTCTCAGACTGTGAGAAAGCTCTACTGACCACAGTGTGGGCAGTAAAACATTTCTCCAGCTACATTGGTGGACAGAAAATCATTGTGGAAACACAACACCAGCCAGTGACTTTTCTTAACAGTGAACGCATCAGAGATGGTGTGGTAACAAACTCACGTGTTGCAACATGGCTCATGGCGCTTCAAAGTTTTAACCTAGACATACGTTATGGTCAAAACAAGAAGTCACATCTGGGGACGGACTTGGCAATCTGCCAAAAGTGTACACAAGATGTACCAGCCACCCAGCCGCCGGTTGAGGTAAAACCCCCAGTAACTGAAGACCCGAATCACCACTTCTTTGATGACAATATCTGCAAAGATATGACAACATTGTACGTGGATGGATCTTCATTCCTCCGCGACAAAATCTGCAGAGCAGGTGTTGGAGGGGTCCTCCTCCAAGACCAAGAGCAGATAACTTTCAGCTACAAATTAGGCTCTCAGACTTCTCAGTACGCTGAGATTGCAGGAATCCTAATAGCTCTCCAGATGGTAGTAGAACGCTCCATCAAGACGCTAGTCATCTGCACTGACTCTAACTATGCTCGTTTGAGTTTCGCTTGTCACCTCGCTGTGTGGAAACAGAACGGTTTCCTAACAAGCGACAGAAAAGTGGTCAAACACAAAGAGCTTTTCATAGCGTGTGATCACTTGGTGACATCACACGACTTACAGATCTACTGGAAGAAAGTTCCAGGACATTCAAGAGTCCCAGGCGATGACAAGCACTACAATGACATTGCAGATTCTTTAGCCAAGGAAGGAGCCGACGAAGGTCAGCTATGGTCCTTCGACCCCTCCTGGTTAATCAAGACTCTGCCAACACAACCTACTGTTGAGGTTATGGCAGTCACACGTGCACAGGCCACAGCCAGACCTGCTGACAACGCAGTCTCTGTACGACCCGCACTGACTGACCCAGACATCATCCAACTACAGAAGTCGGATCCTGCTATCAACTCCATGATACTGTACCTGACTGATCCAGACAAAAACACTCCGTCTAAAGACGACCTGGATTCCGATCCAGACCTTAAAGTCCTCTATCAGCTGCGCAAACAGCTAAAACTAATCAAGGGCATCTTAACTTTCGCTCATGGACCAACGTCCTCACCTGTGTTCGTGGTTCCCCATGACCAAAGGGGGGTGATGTTAGTTCATGCCCATGATCTCCCGTCCGCAGGACACAAAGGAGATAAAGCCACGCTGACGGCATTAAAACAAATTGCCTATTGGCCTGGAATGAAAAAGGATGTCAAGGACTACATTGAAGGGTGCGTGGTCTGTGGCCAGTTTCAGCCAACCAGACCACTTCACAGAGCACCACTGCAAAGCAGAGGCATTGCATTCCCATGGTCTGACCTCCAGATCGACTGGGTTGGACCACTCACTAAGAGCTCTAGAGGAAATAAATATTTTCTCACGGTAACCTGTG
>JBBPBX010092003.1:0-13820 GCA_038048925.1 Garcialebias charrua
GAACCAGATTTACTGTGCATCATCAATGAGCCCTTGTGGACACATTGATATGGTGGGCTAACATTTAACTCAAGTGCGCCCCCTACATTATTTCTACAGTTATATCTCAGTAATACATCATCCGATCTGAACCAGATTTATTGTGCATAATCAGTGAGCCCTTGTGGACACATTGATATTGTTGTTTAACATATGACTCCAGAGCGCCCCCTAGATTATTCAAACTGTTATATCTTAGTGATACATCATCCGATCTGAACCAGATTTATTGTGCATCATCAGTGAGCCCTTGTGGACACATTGATATGGTGGGCTAACATTTGACTCAAGTGCGCCCCCTACATTATTTCTATAGTTATATCTCAGTGAGACATCATCCGATCTGAACCAGATTTATTGTGTATCATCAGTGAGACCTTGTGGACACATTGATATTGTGGTTTAACATGTGACTCCAGAGCGCCCCCTAGATTATTCAAACTGTTATATCTCAGTGAGACATCATCCGATCTGAACCAGATTTATTGTGCGTGTGCACCCCTGGTGCGGAGTAGACACGAGAGACTTCGAAATGGCGACCGAGCGGACGAGCTGGAGCTCGCGCGGTCGCCTCAATAAGGTCCGAGCGGCGCTAAGCTGCTTCGGGCCTCAACGCCGCTTGCGGCTTTAATTATTATTATTATTATTTTTTTTTTTTTCTTCCCCCCAAAGAAGTGGCCTTTTGGAGGCTTTATCATATACGAAAACTCACCAAATTTGGCGGACTCGTCAGGACTGGTGAAAAATTACGTATTTTGGGGGCGTGGCAAAAATCGCCACAGAAACGGCTCAAGAGCGCCCCCTAGAAATTTTCAAAATACCCTCCGCATTGACCTTAGTTTGACGTAGAATCATGAAATTTGGTACACTTGTCCAACTCACCAAGATGCACAGAAAACCCTCTTGCACCAACGCTGTACGATAAATGGTAAGGCGGCCATTTTGGAACGATGACCAAATTTTCACCCCTTTTTGGCCGTTTACAGCCTCCGCATTTGAACAAACTCCTCCTATGAATTTCGCTCGATTTGGTTCAAACTTGGCCAGTTTCTTCATAAGGCACGGGGGAACAAACGATATCAAAATTGTGCGTTTTCATGAATGCTGAAGGGGCGGGGCCAGACGTCAAAGTTGGACATCTCGCCATGAAAAACGAAACGCTTACAGCTCTTACACGAAAAAAGTCTAATACATCAAACCTTCAGTTATTGACCCACATCCGGTCCCCCGCAAAACTGTATGGTCAAATCATGACATCACTTAAGCCACGCCCCCTGACAACAGGAAGTGTAAAGTTTTACGTTGAACGGTCCATATCGGACCCCTGTTACCTAATCAGCGTGGCATTGTGTCCAGTGACCGAAGACATGTTGGTGTAACAAGCATTCCAATACTGTTCGTTTTTGGTGGAGCATGTGGGCGTGGCAACGTGGCGAAGTAAGACATAACGCCATCAACATACGTTTGGTTCTAAAATCCACAGATTTGATCCGAGGAGTACCAAAATCAGTATGATCGATCATTGCCCACCCCTTGAACAGATGTTTATGCTAATTAGCAAATCGCTACAGAAACGGCTCAAGAGCGCCCCCTAGAAATATTCAAAATACCCTCCGCATTGACCTTAGTTTGACGTAGAATCATGAAATTTGGTACACTTGTCCAACTCACCAAGATGCACAGAAAACTCTCTGGCACCAATGTTGTACGATAAATGGTAAGGCGGCCATTTTGGAACGATGACCAAATTTTCACCCCTTTTTGGCCGTTTACAGCCTCTGCATTTCAACGAACTCCTCCTAGGGATTTCGCTCGATTTGATTCAAACTTGGCCAGTTTCTTTATAAGGCACGGGGGAACAAATGTTATCAAAACTGTGCGTTTTCATGCATGCTGAAGGGGCGGGGCCAGACCTCAAAGTTGGACATCTCGCCATGAAAAACGAAACGCTTACAGCTCTTACACGAAAACTGTCTAATACATCAAACCTTCAGTGATTGACCCACATCCGGTCCCCTGCAAAACTGTATGGTCAAATCATGACATCACTTAAGCCACGCCCCCTGACAACAGGAAGTGTAAAGTTTTACGTTGAACGGTCCATAACGGATCCCTGTTACCTAATCAGCGTGACATTGTATCCAGTCACCGAAGACATGGTGGTGTAACAAGCTTTCCAGCACTGTTCGTTTTGGGTGGAGCAAGTGGGCGTGGTGACGTGGCGAAGTAAGACGTAACGCCGTCACCATACGTTTGGTTCTAAACTCCACAGATTTGATCTGAGGAGTACCAAAATCATTATGATCGATCATTACCCACCCCTTGAAAAGGTGTTTATGTTAATTAGCAAATAGCCTCCATAGCGCCCCCTAGATTATTCAAACTGTTGTATCTCAGTGATACATCATCCGATCTGAACCAGATTTATTGTGCATCATCAGTGAGCCCTTGTGGACACATTGATATGGTGGGCTAACATTTGACTCAAGTGCGCCCCCTACATTATTTCTATAGTTATATCTCAGTGATACATCATCCGATCTGCACGAGATTTATTATGCTTTATCAGTGAACACTTCGACACACATTGATAATGTTATGTAATTTTTTACTCCATAGCGCCCCCTATATTATTACTACAGTTATATCTTAGTGATACATTATCCAATCTGCACGAGATTTATTATGATTCATCAGTGAACGCTTCTACACACATTGATAATGGTATGTAAATTTTTACTCCATAGCGCCCCCTATATTATTACTACAGTTATATCTTAGTGATACATTATCCGATCTGCACGAGATTTAATGTGATTCATTAGTGAACACTTCTATACACATTGATAATGGTATGTAAATTTTTACTCCATAGCGCCCCCTATATTATTACTACAGTTATATCTTAGTGATACATTATCCGATCTGCACGAGATTTATTATGATTCATCAGTGAACACTTCTACACACATTCATAATGGTATGTAAATTTTTACTCCATAGCGCCCCCTATATTATTACTACAGTTATATCTTAGTGATACATTATCCGATCTGCACGAGATTTAATGTGATTCATCAGTGAACACTTCTATACACATTGATAATGTTATGTAATTTTTTACTCCATAGCGCCCCCTATATTATTACTACAGTTATATCTTAGTGATACATTATCCGATCTGCACGAGATTTATTATGATTCATCAGTGAACACTTCTACACACATTCATAATGATATGTAAATTTTTACTCCATAGCGCCCCCTGTATTATTACTACAGTTATATCTTAGTGATACATTATCCGATCTGCACGAGATTTATTGTGCTTTATCAGTGAACACTTCGACACACATTGATAATGGTATGTAAATTTTTACTCCATAGCGCCCCCTATATTATTACTATAGTTATATCTCAGTGATACATCATCCGATCTTAACCAGATTTATTGTGCATCATCAGTGAGCCCTTGTGGACACATTGATATGGTAAGCTAACATTTGACTCAAGTGCGCCCCCTACATTATTTCTATAGTTATATCTCAGTGATACATCATCCGATCTGAACCAGATTTATTGTGCATCATCAGTGAGCCCTTGTGGACACATTGATATGGTGGGCTAACATATGACTCCAGAGCGCCCCCTAGATTATTCAAACTGTTATATCTCAGTGATACATCATCCGATCTGAACCATATTTATTTATCATCATCAGTGAGCCCTTGTGGACACATTGATATGGTGGGCTAACATTTGACTCAAGTGCGCCCCCTACATTACTTCTATAGTTATATCTAAGTGATACATCATCCGATCTGAACCAGATTTATTGTGCGTGTGCACCCCTGGTGCGGAGTAGACACGAGAGACTTCGAAATGGCGACCGAGCGGACGAGCTGGAGCTCGCGCGGTCGCCTCAATAAGGTCCGAGCGGCGCTAAGCTGCGAGGGCCTCAACGCCGCTTGCGGCTTTAATTATTATTTTTATTTTTTTTTTTTTTATTTTTCTTCCCCCCAAAGAAGTGGCCTTTTGGAGGCTTTATCATATACGAAAACTCACCAAATTTGGCGGACTCGTCAGGACTGGTGAAAAATTACGTATTTTGGGGGCGTGGCAAAAATCGCCACAGAAACGGCTCAAGAGCGCCCCCTAGAAATTTTCAAAATACCCTCCGCATTGACCTTAGTTTGACGTAGAATCATGAAATTTGGTACACTTGTCCAACTCACCAAGATGCACAGAAAACCCTCTGGCACCAATGTTGTACAATAAATGGTAAGGCGGCCATTTTGGAACGATGACCAAATTTTCACCCCTTTTTGGCCGTTTACAGCCTCCGCATTTGAACGAACTCCTCCTATGAATTTCGCTCGATTTGGTTCAAACTTGGCCAGTTTCTTCATAAGGCACGGGGGAACAAACGATATCAAAATTGTGCGTTTTCATGAATGCTGAAGGGGCGGGGCCAGACGTCAAAGTTGGACATCTCGCCATGAAAAACGAAACGCTTACAGCTCTTACACGAAAAAAGTCTAATACATCAAACCTTCAGTTATTGACCCACATCCGGTCCCCTGCAAAACTGTATGGTCAAATCATGACATCACTTAAGCCACGCCCCCTGACAACAGGAAGTGTAAAGTTTTACTTTGAAAGGTCCATATCGGACCCGTGTTACCTAATCAGCGTGACATTGTGTCCAGTGACTAAAGACATGTTGGTGTAACAAGCTTTCCAGCACTGTTCGTTTTGGGTGGAGCAAGTGGGCGTGGCGACATGGCGAAGTAAGACGTAACGCCATCACCATACGTTTGGATCTAAAATCCACAGATTTGATCCGAGGAGTACCAAAATCAGTATGATCGATCATTGCCCACCCCTTGAACAGGTGTTTATGCTAATTAGCAAATCGCTACAGAAACGGCTCAAGAGCGCCCCCTAGAAATATTCAAAATACCCTCCGCATTGACCTTAGTTTGACGTAGAATCATGAAATTTGGTACACTTGTCCAACTCACCAAGATGCACAGAAAACCCTCTGGCACCAATGTTGTACGATAAATGGTAAGGCGGCCATTTTGGAACGATGACCAAATTTTCACCCCTTTTTGGCCGTTTACAGCCTCTGCATTTCAACGAACTCCTCCTAGGGATTTCGCTCGATTTGATTCAAACTTGGCCAGTTTCTTTATAAGGCACGGGGGAACAAATGTTATCAAAACTGTGCGTTTTCATGCATGCTGAAGGGGCGGGGCCAGACCTCAAAGTTGGACATCTCGCCATGAAAAACGAAACGCTTACAGCTCTTACACGAAAACTGTCTAATACATCAAACCTTCAGTGATTGACCCACATCCGGTCCCCTGCAAAACTGTATGGTCAAATCATGACATCACTTAAGCCACGCCCCCTGACAACAGGAAGTGTAAAGTTTTACGTTGAACGGTCCATAACGGATCCCTGTTACCTAATCAGCGTGACATTGTATCCAGTCACCGAAGACATGGTGGTGTAACAAGCTTTCCAGCACTGTTCGTTTTGGGTGGAGCAAGTGGGCGTGGTGACGTGGCGAAGTAAGACGTAACGCCGTCACCATACGTTTGGTTCTAAACTCCACAGATTTGATCTGAGGAGTACCAAAATCATTATGATCGATCATTACCCACCCCTTGAACAGGTGTTTATGTTAATTAGCAAATAGCCTCCATAGCGCCCCCTAGATTATTCAAACTGTTGTATCTCAGTGATACATCATCCGATCTGAACCAGATTTATTGTGCATCATCAGTGAGCCCTTGTGGACACATTGATATGGTGGGCTAACATTTGACTCAAGTGCGCCCCCTACATTATTTCTATAGTTATATCTCAGTGATACATCATCCGATCTGCACGAGATTTATTATGCTTTATCAGTGAACACTTCGACACACATTGATAATGTTATGTAAATTTTTACTCCATAGCGCCCCCTATATTATTACTACAGTTATATCTTAGTGATACATTATCCGATCTGCACGAGATTTATTATGATTCATCAGTGAACACTTCTACACACATTGATAATGGTATGTAAATTTTTACTCCATAGCGCCCCCTGTATTATTACTACAGTTATATCTTAGTGATACATTATCCGATCTGCACGAGATTTATTGTGCTTTATCAGTGAACACTTCGACACACATTGATAATGGTATGTAAATTTTTACTCCATAGCGCCCCCTATATTATTACTACAGTTATATCTTAGTGATACATTATCCGATCTGCACGAGATTTAATGTGATTCATCAGTGAACACTTCTATACACATTGATAATGGTATGTAAATTTTTACTCCATAGCGCCCCCTATATTATTACTACAGTTATATCTTAGTGATACATTATCCGATCTGCACGAGATTTATTATGATTCATCAGTGAACACTTCTACACACATTGATAATGGTATGTAAATTTTTACTCCATAGCGCCCCCTATATTATTACTACAGTTATATCTTAGTGATACATTATCCGATCTGCACGAGATTTATTGTGCTTTATCAGTGAACACTTCGACACACATTGATAATGGTATGTAAATTTTTACTCCATAGCGCCCCCTATATTATTACTACAGTTATATCTTAGTGATACATTATCCGATCTGCACGAGATTTATTGTGATTCATCAGTGAACACTTCTATACACATTGATAATGGTATGTAAATTTTTACTCCATAGCGCCCCCTATATTATTACTACAGTTATATCTCAGTGATACATTATCCGATCTGCACGAGATTTATTGTGCTTTATCAGTGAACACTTCGACACACATTGATAATGGTATGTAAATTTTTACTCCATAGCGCCCCCTATATTATTACTACAGTTATATCTTAGTGATACATTATCCGATCTGCACGAGATTTATTGTGATTCATCAGTGAACACTTCTACACACATTGATAATGGTATGTAAATTTTTACTCCATAGCGCCCCCTGTATTATTACTACAGTTATATCTTAGTGATACATTATCCGATCTGCACAAGATTTATTGTGCTTTATCAGTGAACACTTCGACACACATTGATAATGGTATGTAAATTTTTACTCCATAGCGCCCCCTATATTATTACTACAGTTATATCTTAGTGATACATTATCCGATCTGCACGAGATTTATTGTGATTCATCAGTGAACACTTCTACACACATTGATAATGGTATGTAAATTTTTACTCCATAGCGCCCCCTATATTATTACTACAGTTATATCTCAGTGATACATTATCCGATCTGCACGAGATTTATTGTGCTTTATCAGTGAACACTTCGACACACATTGATAATGGTATGTAAATTTTTACTCCATAGCGCCCCCTATATTATTACTACAGTTATATCTTAGTGATACATTATCCGATCTGCACGAGATTTATTGTGCTTTATCAGTGAACACTTCGACACACATTGATAATGGTATGTAAATTTTTACTCCATAGCGCCCCCTATATTATTACTACAGTTATATCTTAGTGATACATTATCCGATCTGCACGAGATTTACTATGCTTCATCAGTGAGACCTTGTGGACACATTGATATTGTGGTTTAACATATGACTCAAGAGCGCCCCCTAGATTATTCAAATCGTTATATCTCAGTGATACATCATCCGATCTAAACCAGATTTATTGTGCATCATCAGTGAGCCCTCGTGGACACATTGATATTGTGGTTTAACATATGACTCCATAGCGCCCCTTAGATTATTCAAATCGTTATATCTTAGTGATACATCATCCGATCTAAACCAGATTTATTGTGCATCATCAGTGAGCCCTCGTGGACACATTGATATGGTGGGCTAACATTTGACTCAAGTGCGTCCCCTAGATTATTCAAACTGTTACATCTCAGTTATACATCATCCGATATTTACCATATTTATTGTACATCATCAGTGAGCACTTCAACACACATTGATACTGTGGTTTAACAGATAACTCCAGTGCGCCCCCTACATTATTTTTCAAATTGTTACATCTCATTTGTTGTGTAACACTGTGAGAGGGTGCTATTTATAAGACTGAGCTGAACCCAGCACCTCAGACTGAGGAAGTCTTTCGGACGAAAGACGAAACGTTTCTACAATTTTTTTTTTTTTGCTTTGTTTTGTTTTGTTTTTTGAATGTCCAGAGGACCAGACTTAGCTTTTTTGGATTTTTCTACCTGGATAATTGAGCATGCATCAGAGTGTTACATCTCATTGCTAGATCATCTGATCTGTTCTACATTTACTGTGTGTCACCAGTCAGCACTTCTAAACACGTATATATTGTTGTTATTCGCTAACTGTTCTTGGCAAACGGGTGCTGGATGGGCATGAGAGAGTTCGAGGTGGTGACCGAGCAGATCAGCTGGAGGTCCCGTGGTCGACATAATAAGGTCGGAGCGGCGCTAAGCTGCGAGGGCCTCAATGCTGCTTGCAGCTTTAATTAGGCCCGAAGCAGCGAAGCGCTGCAAGGACCTATTGTAATTGTAGTGTTTATTATTAGGCCCGAAGCAGCGAAGCGCTGCAAGGACCTATTGTAATTGTAGTGTTTATTATTTTTATTTTTCTTCCCCCCAAAGAAGTGGCCTTTTGGAGGCTTTATCATATACGAAAACTCACCAAATTTGGCGGACTTGTCAGGACTGGTGAAAAATTACGTATTTTGGGGGCGTGGCAAAAATCGTCACAGAAACGGCTCAAGAGCGCCCCCTAGAAATTTTCAAAATACCCTCCGCATTGACCTTATTTTGACGTAGAATCATGAAATTCGGTACACTTGTCCAACTCACCAAGATGCACAGAAAACCCTCTGGCACCAACGTTGTACGATAAATGGTAAGGCGGCCATTTTGGATCGATGACCAAATTTTTACACCTTTTTGGCCGTTTACAGCCTCCGCATTTGAACGAACTCCTCCTAGGGATTTCGCTCGATGTGGTTCAAACTTGGCCAGTTTCTTCATAAGGCACGGGGGAACAAACAATATCAAAATTGTGCGTTTTCATGAATGCTGAAGGGGCGGGGCCAGACCTCAAAGTTGGACATCTCGCCATGAAAAACGAAACGCTTACAGCTCTTACACGAAAAGAGTCTAATACATCAAACCTTCAGTGATTGACGCACATCCGGTCCCCTGCAATACTGAATGGTCAAATCATGACATCACTTAAGCCACGCCCCCTGACAACAGGAAGTGTAAAGTTTTACATTGAAAGGTCCATATCGGACCCGTGTTACCTAATCAGCTTGACATTGTGTCCAGTGACTAAAGACATGTTGGTGTAACAAGCTTTCCAGCACTGTTCGTTTTGGGTGGAGCAAGTGGGCGTGGCGACATGGCGAAGTAAGACGTGACGCCATCACCATACGTTTGGATCTAAAATCCACAGATTTGATCCGAGGAGTACCAAAATCAGTATGATCGATCATTGCCCACCCCTTTAACAGGTGTTTATGCTAATTAGCAAATTGCTACAGAAACGGCTCAAGAGCGCCCCCTAGAAATATTCAAAATACCCTCCGCAATGACCTTAGTTTGACGTAGAATCATGAAATTTGGTACACTTGTCCAACTCACCAAGATGCACAGAAAACCCTCTGGCACCAACGTTGTACGATAAATGGTAAGGCGGCCATTTTGGAACGATGACCAAATTTTCACCCCTTTTTGGCCGTTTACAGCCTCCGCATTTCAACGAACTCCTCCTATGAATTTCGCTCGATTTGATTCAAACTTGGCCAGTTTCTTCATAAGGCACGGGGGAACAAACAAAATCAAAATTGTGCGTTTTCATGAATGCTGAAGGGGCGGGGCCAGACGTCAAAGTTGGACATCTCGCCATGAAAAACGAAACGCTTACAGCTCTTACACGAAAAGAGTCTAATACATCAAACCTTCAGTTATTGACCCATATCCGGTCCCATACAAAACTGTATGGTCAAATCATGACATCACTTAAGCCACGCCCCCTGACAACAGGAAGTGTAAAGTTTTACTTTGAACGGTCCATATCGGACCCCTGTTACCTAATCAGCGTGACATTGTATCCAGTCACCGAAGACATGTTGGTGTAACAAGCTTTCCAGCACTGTTCGTTTTGGGTGGAGCAAGTGGGCGTGGTGACGTGGCGAAGTAAGACGTAACGCCGTCACCATACGTTTGGTTCTAAACTCCACAGATTTGATCTGAGGAGTACCAAAATCATTATGATCGATCATTACCCACCCCTTGAACAGGTGTTTATGCTAATTAGCAAATAGCCTCCATAGCGCCCCCTAGATTATTCAAACTGTTGTATCTCAGTGATACATCATCCGATCTGAACCAGATTTATTGTGCATCATCAGTGAGCCCTTGTGGACACATTGATATGGTGGGCTAACATTTGACTCAAGTGCGCCCCCTACATTATTTCTATAGTTATATCTCAGTGATACATCATCCGATCTGAACCAGATTTATTGTGCATCATCAGTGAGCCCTTGTGGACACATTGATATGGTGGGCTAACATTTGACTCAAGTGCGCCCCCTACATTATGTCTATAGTTATATCTCAGTGATACATCATCCGATCTGAACCAGATTTATTGTGCTTTATCAGTGAACACTTCGACACACATTGATAATGGTATGTAAAGTTTTACTCCATAGCGCCCCCTATATTATTACTACAGTTATATCTTAGTGATACATTATCCGATCTGCACGAGATTTATTGTGCTTTATCAGTGAACACTTCGACACACATTGATAATAGTATGTAAATTTTTACTCCATAGCGCCCCCTATATTATTACTACAGTTATATCTTAGTGATACATTATCCGATCTGCACGAGATTTAGTGTGGTTCATCAGTGAGCACTTCTACACACATTGATAATGTTGTGTAAATTTTTACTCCACAGCGCCCCCTATATTATTACTACAGTTATATCTCAGTGATACATTATCCGATCTGTACAAGATTTATTGTGCATCAACAGTGAGCCCTTGTGGACACATTGATATGGTGGGCTAACATTTGACTCAAGTGCGCCCCCTACATTATTTCTATAGTTATATCTCAGTGATACATTATCCGATCTGAACTAGATTTATTGTGCATCATCAGTGAGCCCTTGTGGACACATTGATATGGTGGGCTAACATATGACTCAAGAGCGCCCCCTAGATTATTCAAACTGTTATATCTCAGTGATACATCATCCGATCTGAACCAGATTTATTGTGCATCATCAGTGAGCCCTTGTGGACACATTGATATGGTGGGCAAACATTTGACTCAAGTGCGCCCCCTACATTACTTCTATAGTTATATCTCAGTGATACATCATCCGATCTGAACCAGATTTATTGTGCATCATCAGTGAACACTTTGACACACATTGATAATGTTATGTAAATTTTTACTCCATAGCGCCCCCTATATTATTACTACAGTTATATCTCAGTGATACATTATCCGATCTGCACGAGATTTATTGTGCTTTATCAGTGAACACTTCGACACACATTGATAATGTTATGTAAATTTTTACTCTATAGCGCCCCCTATATTATTACTACAGTTATATCTTAGTGATACATTATCCGATCTGCACGAGATTTATTGTGATTCATCAGTGAACACTTCTACACACATTGATAATGGTATGTAAATTTTTACTCCACAGCGCCCCCTATATTATTTCTACAGTTATATCTCAGTGATACATTATCCGATCTGTACGAGATTTATTGTGCTTTATCAGTGAACACGTCGACACACATTGATAATGGTATGTAAATTTTTACTCCATAGCGCCCCCTATATTATTACTACAGTTATATCTCAGTGATACATCATCCGATCTGAACCAGATTTATTGTGTATCATCAGTGAGACATTGTGGACACATTGATATTGTGGTTTAACATATGACTCCAGAGCGCCCCCTAGATTACTCAAACTGTTATATCTCAGTGAGACATCATCTGATCTGAACCAGATTTATTGTGTATCATCAATGAGCCCTTGTGGACACATTGACAAGGTGGGCTAAATTTGACTCAAGTGCGCCCCCTACATTATTTCTATAGTTATATCTCAGTGATACATCATCCGATCTGAACCAAATTTATTGTGAATAATCAGTGAGCCCTTGTGGACACATTGATATTGTGGTTTAACATATAACTCCATAGCGCCCCCTAGATTATTCAAACTGTTATATCTCAGTGAGACATCATCCGATCTGAACCAGATTTATCGTGTATCATCAGTGAGACCTTGTGGACACATTGATATTGTGGTTTAACATGTGACTCCAGAGCGCCCCCTAGATTATTCAAACTGTTATATCTCAGTGAGACATCATCCGATCTGAACCAGATTTATTGTGCATCATCAGTGAGTCCTTGTGGACACATTGATAAGGTGGGCTAACATTTGACTCAAGTGCGCCCCCTACATTATTTCTATAGTTATATCTCAGTGATACATCATCCGATCTGAACCAGATTTACTGTGAATCATCATTGAGACATTGTGGACACATTGATATTGTGGTTTAACATATGACTCCAGAGCGCCCCCTAGATTATTCAAACTGTTATATCTCAGTGATACATCATCCGATCTGAACCAGATTTATTGTGCATCATCAGTGAGCCCTTGTGGACACATTGATATGGTGGGCTAACATTTAACTCAAGTGCGCCCCCTACATTATTTCTATAGTTATATCTCAGTGATACATCATCCGATCTGAACCAGATTTATTGTGCATCATCAGTGAGCCCTTGTGGACACATTGATTTTGTGATTTAACATATAACTCCATAGCGCCCCCTAGATTATTCAAACTGTTATATCTCAGTGAGACATCATCTGATCTGAACCAGATTTATTGTGCGTGTGCACCCCTGGTGCGGAGTAGACACGAGAGACTTCGAAATGGCGACCGAGCGGACGAGCTGGAGCTCGCGCGGTCGCCTCAATAAGGTCCGAGCGGCGCTAAGCTGCGAGGGCCTCAATGCTGCTTGCAGCTTTAATTATTATTATTATTATTCTTCCGTCACTTCGCGCGGCCGTTTGGGGCCTTTAACATATTCAAAAACTCACCAAACTTCACCCAAAATTGTCCCCCAACGAAAATTTTATGAATCTGGTGTAATCGCAAGTGGGCGTGGCCTAACTGCTCAACAGCGCCCCCTAACGTGAGTTGGGGAAAACCGTAAGTCGTAGAGATCTGAAACTCGGTACATATGTAGATCTCCCCAATTCAAGAAAAAAAGTACATTGGAGGTACCCTCTAAAATGCACAGGTAGGCGGCCATTTTGGGTCAAAGGTCAAATTTTGGTCATTTTTCAGTTTTACTCATGTCGAACTTTGACGAACTCCTTCTCAGGCGTTCGACCTATCGGCTTCAAACTTGGTCAGAATGCAGTTAAGGCATGGGCCTTTAAAAGTTATCAAAAAAATTGACTTTTCGTATATGTTCAGGGGGCGTGGTGGAGCGGTGAACTTGGCGTACTCGCCGAAACAAACGAAACGCTATAACTTTGACATTTAAAGGTCTATTGACACCATGCTTTATCCTAGAATAATGAAACTTGGTACACATATGTATCTCATCAGGAGCTACAAAAAAGTCTCTTGGAGCAATGGTCCAAAGCCAACAGGAAGTCGGCCATTTTAGGTCAAAGTCACAATTTGGTCTATTTCATTTACGT
>JBBPBX010092004.1:0-13820 GCA_038048925.1 Garcialebias charrua
GATCTCGTCCTCGTCCAGCTCTGTGAGGACCCGGACCTGCCTCAGGTACGGGATCAGGATGCAGGGGCGAACTCCTAAGGAGATCCGGTGGCGGTTGTCGTTAATCAGCTCCCAGAGCGCCTCCTCGTTCATCTCCTTGGGGTCAGGGGCCTCCAGGACACACTCCGCCGCCATCCTGAGTGTGTTTTAGTCTGAGCACACACACAGTCCCAGAACAGCAGCCTGAATGAAAGCATAAAAAAACGAAAGCAGATAAAAAAAAGTTTGCCTATTTCCACGCCCATGTGGGTGTTTGTTCGTGGGCGTGAAGGAAAAACCTGTACGACAGGAGCGTCTTACTCTTTGTGATGCAGCTCTGGGTGTCGCCTCCAACACCTGATGGTGAAAACACACAACTCTCACACACAGCCAGACACAAACACTCACAAACCAACAATTACCGTTTCCTTCATTCATGCTTCGTTGGCTCCCAACGACATAATGAGTGTCCAAACATAAACTTCTGCTCAGCTTCATGAATGACATCACCTGGAGTTGTTTGAATACAACTATGGCTCAGTCAGAGGAGTAACAGGAAGATGACGTTGTGTTTGGATTAATAATTCCTAATCGCAACAAAGCAAACACAGACAGGAGCGAGCAGTGAAGGACAAAGTCCTCTGTTATGGAAGGAAACAATGCTCAGGACAGGTGGTTCTGTTATCTAAACACGTGCTTCATACACATGGACACACGCTTGTGTCATAAAGACGATGTGTGTAAATGGAAGCTGTAACTTACTGTAAACGATAGAGGTGTTGAAGTCTGACACAAGCTTAGCAGAAAAATGAAGTTAGTAAAGCTGTGAAACGTGTTGGTTTTTAGCGGCAGCAAAGATTTATCTTGCAGAGCGTCTTATAGTAAAAACCTACGATTCTTTGAATAAATGCATATCACCCACCAGCTTTCAGGACAGAGTTTTAAACTAAGGTCATATTTTGATTAACTCAATGTTGCAGGAAGTGGTTCCTGCTTTTTAATGGGCAGTAATAAAAACAGGCACATCTGTATCCACGATCTTGACCTACTGGTCACTACCCATGAGAGTAGGAACATAGACTGACTGGTAAACGGAGAGCTTCTCCTTGCAGCTCATCCTTCTTCACCGCAACGGACCGGCACAGAGTGCACAATACTGCAGAAGCTGCACCACTCAGTCTGTCGATCTCACGCGACATTCTTCCCCAACCCAAGATACCTCCTCCACTGGAGGCAGAACGTCACTCCAATCAGGACAGTCCACCCTTTTCCAACTGAGGACCATGGCCTCAGATGTGAAGGTGCCGATTCTCACCCCAGCAATGCTGTTTTTAACCACTATTATTGTTCTTATGCAGATTCTATAGTTGTTTTTAAAGCAAACCAACTTCTATTTGGTGATTGCATGAAGATGAGAAGTTGCTGGAGCAAACTACAGTAATGTCCTGTCCAGATCCAACAATGTTCAGTCAGGTCATCTGGATGGTTTCTTTTTTTAACGTTTCATCTTTCATCCAAAGGACTTCATCAGTCTGAGGAGCCACAACAAACTCAGTCCCACAAGCAGCACACTCATAGTGGACCAACCAGTTTGATGGTGATAAGATGGTTTATGGGGCCCGCCCTCTCCCCCGTCGACTGCTCTGAGGCAGCCATAGCCAAAGTGGTTCAAAACACCAAAGCTCATGTTCGATAATCCAGGGGGAAAAAATCCAATAAAGAAACCATCTTATCACCATCAAACTGGTTGGTTCAATATTTGAGTGTGCTGCTTGTGGGACTGAAATTGTTGTGGTTCCTCGGAATGATGAAGTCTTTTGGATGAAGAACGAAACATCTCCAAAAAAAAAAAAGGAGAAAGAAACCATCCAGATGACCTGACTGAACTTTGTTGGATTTTTTTAACCTGGATTATTGAGCATGAACTTTGATGTATTGTACAGAATTATGTGTCCCACGAAAATGTTTGTTCGTATGTGAGTTTGGATTTAATCCTATGTAAAATTAAAGATCAGCCGGTGGCGGAGGCATCGTGACTTCAGTGAAATGCTTGTACAGGATATGCTTCTGTTCACAAACACATACGTTCTAAATGATGAGGGAACACATGTCAGTGTTTACTTTACAACCAAGAAAAGCTGAGTTGAAGACTGAGACTGACATGATTGGTTGGACGAGTACTTTGTAGACAACTTTAGATTCTGTCATCAGAAATGACCGTTAGGTTCTTCTGCTTCTTATAGGTCTCCACAAGAGATCATCTGCCTCCAGCTCACACTATCCCAGCCTCCGTCCCTGCCACACACTGCAGAGATGAACCGTCTCTGTGGTCTTTGTAATTTTGTCCAGTATGTCCACTGCCCCTTCAAAGCATGTTCGACCTCAGCCTCATGTCTTTATTGTTTTGGTGCCACCGTCTCCAAACCAAACATTTGAGCAGGACTCACCATCTTGTAAACCTTCCCTTTCTTAAAGCTCTCCTTGTTTCACAAATCCCCTCTGACACTCATCTCCATCCACTCCCTCCTGCCTGTGCTCTTCTTCTCCTCTCACGTTTTGCCTGTTCCTTTGGAGGGTTGATCCTAAACTCATCCACCTTCATTGCTCCTTGCAGCATCACTGCTCCACCTCTGTCCCAGTCCTTCACACACATAGATCCTGTCTTGGTTTGACTCTTTTTCCTTGTAGCCCCAGAGCCTCCACCTCTTCAGGCTCTCAAACCTGCTCCCTACTCTCACTACAGATCACAGTGTCATCTGCAAACAACTGATCATGGAGTCTCCTCCCTGACCCCGTACAGCAACGTGTCCATCACCACTGCAAACAAGAACAGAGTCGTCAGGTAACTGAACTGATCAATTTCAGCCAAGGAACAAATATCTGCAGGTCCTCTCGTAACAAGTCAAATCCCCACATTTAAAATGTTATTTTTACCTAATAGCTTCATACTCAACATGTTCTGGCTTTAAACAATAAGAATCCAATCATACCTCAGCTGTCTTGTCATGGTAAAACAATGAAAAGTATGACACTTACAAAGTAAATATTGCTTCCTCATTTCTGATTTTTGTTGTTGTTACCATACCATACCATTTTATTTATAAAGCACTTTAAACAGGAACAAGTCCACACCAAAGTGCTGGACAAACAAACACGCAACAGGCAACACATACAATGAAGTACAACACGAAAAACATAAAAACATTGCAGATCATAAATCAAACGATCCAGTACAAATCAGCTGGCATTGAAAGCAATGGAGTAGTAGTGAGTTTTTAACCGGGATTTGAAAACCGAGAGGGAGGGGGCCTGTTTGATGAGCAGCGGTAACTCGTTCCAGAGTCTTGGGCCTGCTACAGAGAACGCCCTGTCACCCCTGCGCTTAAGGCGAGTTTCTGGAACTATCAAGAGCACCTGATCCTCTGACCTCAAAGCACGTGGAGGGACATATGGGTGTATCAGATCTGAGAGATAGGCGGGGGCGAGACTGTTCAGCGATTTGTAGACATACATGAGAATTTTGAATTGGATTCGAAGATGAACCGGTAGCCAGTGAAGGGAGGCCAAGACTGGTGTAATGTGCTCTCTTTTGCGTGTGCTGGTTAAAAATCGGGCAGCTGCGTTCTGAACCAGTTGCAATCGTGCAATGGTGGCTTGACTGACGCCAAACAGAAGTGAATTGCAGTAATCAAGCCTAGATGTAATGAATGCGTGAATCACTGTCTCCAGGTGCTTTTTGGATAATATGGGCTTCAGCTTAGACAGACGCCTCAGCTGGAAAAAACAGGATTTGACGATCATGTTTACATGACTGTTGAGTTTCATGGAAGGATCCATTATCACTCCCAGATTTTTGACTTTTTGTTTTTCGGACAGGGGTAGAGCAGACAGGTCAATGCATGTTGTTGCATAGTTTAAACTCTGAAGTAAAGATATATTTACCAGTACTGCTGTAAAATTGCACTGAGACAAATGTTCTGTAATGCCTTCAGTTTATTTGTCTGTTAGTTGATGCAAACAAACATAAAGTTAGATAAAAAACTGTTTCATTTAAAACAAGCTGTGTGTATTTTGTGCTTCAGTGTGCCTGTACCTGACAGCGGTGATAATGACAGCAGGGGAGCATGTGAGTGTGACTCAGGACATACCTCCTTCCGCAGACGTTCCTCTGGATTTGGTGGAAAGGTGTTCTAGAATAAACACCCTCAGAGGCCGGTTCCACAGCATTGCACGGAGCCCACTCATGGGTGTTGAAACACGTTCATGCTGCCAGCGTGCAACATCACAGACGTCATCAAGTAGCTCGTTTCTGCTGGTGTTAACTCCTTCAGACTAAAGGCTTAGTTTGTTTAAAGAAATCAAAACTTTAGACAGCCCGGTAAGCCTTTGGATTTCTCAGCCGAACCCAAGTGAGAAGTTCAGCCTGTAGCTTTTGCAGTAAAATAAAAACTTTGCATGAAAATGTCACTTCATGTGTAAACAGAAACACAGATACTGCATCGGGTCTGAAAAGGAGTTCTAAACTCCATAAGAGAAGGAAATTTGTCTGAACTTTGACCTTCAATGTTTGCACTATTGTGCGAACGTTGAAACACATTTTTAGATAATCTGACTACCATTCAGACTTTGTGCCGGTTCAACCACACAGAATATATTTCAATATGTTCAGCTCATATGGATGGATGCATGCATGCATGGATGGATGGATAGATGGACGGATGATAGATAGATGCCGGATGGATGATAGATAGATGCCGGATGGATGATAGATGCCGAATGGATGATAGATAGATGCCGGATGGATGATAGATAGATGCCGGATGGATGATGGACAAACGGATGGATGATAGACGGACGATGGATGATAGACAGACGGATGGATGATAGACGGACGGATGGATGATAGACGGACGGATGGATGATAGACGGACGAATGGATGATAGACGGACGAATGGATGATAGACGGACGGATGGATGATAGACGGACGGATGGATGATAGACGGACGGATGGATGATAGACGGACGGATGGATGATAGACGGACGGATGGATGATAGACGGACAGATGGATGATAGACGGACGGATGGATGATAGACGGACGGATGGATGATAGACGGACGGATGATAGATGGACGGATGGATGATAGACAGACGGATGGATGATAGACGGACGGATGGATGATAGACGGATGGATGGATGATAGACGGACAAATGGATGATAGATGGATGGATGATAGACGGATGGATGATAGACGGACAAATGGATGATAGATGGATGGATGGATGATAGACGGATGGATGATAGACGGACAAATGGATGATAGATGGATGGATGGATGATAGACAGACGGATGGATGATAGACGGACGGATGGATGATAGACGGATGGATGGATGATAGACGGACAAATGGATGATAGATGGATGGATGGATGATAGACGGATGGATGATAGACGGACAAATGGATGATAGATGGATGGATGGATGATAGACGGACAGATGGATGATGGACGGATGGATGATAGACGGACAAATGGATGTTAGACGGACAGATGATAGAGGGACGGACGGATGATAGACGGACGGACGGATGATAGACGGATGGATGGATGATAGATGGACGGATGGATGATAGATGGACGGATGGATGATAGACGGACAGATGGATGATAGACGGACAGATGGATGATAGACGGACGGATGGATGATAGACGGACGGATGGATGATAGACGGACGGATGGATGATAGACGGACAGATGGATGATAGACGGACAGATGGATGATAGACGGACAGATGGATGATAGACGGACGGATGGATGATAGACGGACGGATGGATGATAGACGGACGGATGGATGATAGACGGACGGATGGATGATAGACGGACGGATGGATGATAGACGGACGAATGGATGATAGACGGACGGATGGATGATAGACGGACGGATGGATGATAGACGGACGGATGGATGATAGACGGACAGATGGATGATAGACGGACGAATGGATGATAGACGGACGGATGGACGATAGACGGACGGATGGACGATAGACGGACAAATGGATGATAGACGGACAGATGATAGAGGGACGGACTGATGATAGATGGACGGATGGATGATAGACAGACGGATGGATGATAGACGGACGGATGGATGATAGACGGACGGATGGATGATAGACGGACAGATGGATGATAGACGGACAGATGGATGATAGACGGACGGATGGATGATAGACGGACGGATGGATGATAGACGGACGGATGGATGATAGACGGACGGATGGATGATAGACGGACGGATGGATGATAGACGGACGGATGGATGATAGACGGACGGATGGATGATAGACGGACGGATGGATGATAGACGGACGGATGGATGATAGACGGACGGATGGATGATAGACGGACGGATGATAGATGGACGGACGGATGATAGACAGACGGACGGATGATAGACAGACGGACGGATGATAGACGGACGGACGGATGATAGACGGACGGATGGATGATAGACAGACGGATGGATGATAGACGGGCGGACGGATGATAGACGGACGGACGGATGATAGACGGACGGACGGATGATAGACGGACGGATGATAGATGGACAGACGGATGATAGACGGACGGATGGATGATAGACGGACGGATGGATGATAGACGGATGGATGGATGATAGATGGACGGATGGATGATAGACAGGCAGATGGATGATAGACGGACGGATGGATGATAGACGGACGGATGGATGATAGACGGACGAATGGATGATAGACGGACGAATGGATGACAGACAGACGGACGGATGATAGATGGACGGATGATAGATGGACGGATGGATGATAGACGGATAGACGGACGGATGGATGATAGACGGACGGATGGATGATAGACGGACGAATGGATGATAGACAGACGAATGGATGATAGACGGACGAATGGATGATAGACGGACGAATGGATGATAGACAGACGGATGGATGATAGACGGACGGATGGATGATAGACGGACGGATGATAGATGGACGGACGGATGATAGACGGATGGACGGATGATAGACGGACGGACGGATGATAGACGGACAAATGGATGATAGACGGACGGATGGATGATAGACGGACGGATGGATGATAGACGGACGGATGAGATAGACGGAGGATGATAGACGGACGGATGGATGATAGACGGACGATGGATGATAGACGGACGGATGGATGATAGACGGACGGATGGATGATAGACGGACGGATGGATGATAGACGGACGGATGGATGATAGACGGACGGATGGATGATAGACGGACGGATGGATGATAGACGGACGGATGGATGATAGACGGACGGATGGATGATAGACGGACGGATGGATGATAGACGGACGGATGGATGATAGACGGACGGATGGATGATAGACGGACAGATGGATGATAGACGGACGGATGGATGATAGACGTACGGATGGATGATAGACGGACGGATGATAGATGGACGGACGGATGATAGACAGACGGATGGATGATAGACGGACGGATGGATGATAGACGGATGGATGAATGATAGACGGACAAATGGATGATAGATGGATGGATGGATGATAGACGGATGGATGATAGACGGACAAATGGATGATAGATGGATGGATGGATGATAGACAGATGGATGGATGATAGATGGACAGATGATAAGACTGACAAATGGATGATAGATGGATGGATGGATGATAGACAGACGGATGGATGATAGACGGACAAATGGACGATAGATGGATGGATGGATGATAGACGGATGGATGATAGACGGACAAATGGATGATAGATGGATGGATGGATGATAGACAGACAGATGGATGATGGACGGATGGATGATAGACGGACAAATGGATGTTAGACGGACAGATGATAGAGGGACGGACGGATGATAGACGGACGGACGGATGATAGACGGATGGATGGATGATAGATGGACGGATGGATGATAGATGGACGGATGGATGATAGACGGACAGATGGATGATAGACGGACAGATGGATGATAGACGGACGGATGGATGATAGACGGACGGATGGATGATAGATGGACGGATGGATGATAGACGGACAGATGGATGATAGACGGACAGATGGATGATAGACGGACAGATGGATGATAGACGGACGGATGGATGATAGACGGACGAAGGATGATAGACGGACGGATGGATGATAGACGGACGGATGGATGATAGACGGACGGATGGATGATAGACGGACGAATGGATGATAGACGGACGGATGGATGATAGACGGACGGATGGATGATAGACGGACGGATGGATGATAGACGGACAGATGGATGATAGACGGACGAATGGATGATAGACGGACGGATGGACGATAGACGGACGGATGGACGATAGACGGACAAATGGATGATAGACGGACAGATGATAGAGGGACGGACTGATGATAGATGGACGGATGGATGATAGACAGACGGATGGATGATAGACGGACAGATGGATGATAGACGGACGGATGGATGATAGACGGACAGATGGATGATAGACGGACAGATGGATGATAGACGGACGGATGGATGATAGACGGACGATGGATGATAGACGGACGGATGGATGATAGACGGACGGATGGATGATAGACGGACGGATGGATGATAGACGGACGGATGGATGATAGACGGACGGATGGATGATAGACGGACGGATGGATGATAGACGGACGGATGGATGATAGACGGACGGATGGATGATAGACGGACGGATGGATGATAGACGGACGGATGGATGATAGACGGACGGATGATGATAGACGGACGGATGATAGACAGACGGACGGATGATAGACGGACGGACGGATGATAGACGGACGGATGGATGATAGACAGACGGATGGATGATAGACGGGCGGACGGATGATAGACGGACGGACGGATGATAGACGGACGGACGGATGATAGACGGACGGATGATAGATGGACAGACGGATGATAGACGGACGGATGGATGATAGACGGACGGATGGATGATAGACGGATGGATGGATGATAGATGGACGGATGGATGATAGACAGGCAGATGGATGATAGACGGACGGATGGATGATAGACGGACGGATGGATGATAGACGGACGAATGGATGATAGACGGACGAATGGATGACAGACAGACGGACGGATGATAGATGGACGGATGATAGATGGACGGATGGATGATAGACGGATAGACGGACGGATGGATGATAGACGGACGGATGGATGATAGACGGACGAATGGATGATAGACGGACGAATGGATGATAGACGGACGAATGGATGATAGACGGACGAATGGATGATAGACAGACGAATGGATGATAGACAGACGGATGGATGATAGACAGACGGATGGATGATAGACGGACGGATGATAGATGGACGGACGGATGATAGACGGATGGACGGATGATAGACGGACGGACAGATGATAGACGGACAAATGGATGATAGACGGACGGATGGATGATAGACGGACGGATGATAGATAGACGGACGGATGATAGATAGACGGACGGATGATAGACAGACGGACGGATGATAGACGGACGGATGGATGATAGACGGACAGATGGATGATAGACGGACGGACGGATGATGGACGGACGGACGGATGACAGACGGACGGACGGATGATAGACGGACAGACAGATGATAGATGGACGGACGGACGGATGATAGACGGACGGATGGATGATAGACGGACGGATGGATGATAGACGGACGGATGGATGATAGACAGGCGGATGGATGATAGACGGACGGATGGATGATAGACGGACGGATGGATGATAGATGGACGAATGGATGATAGACGGACGAATGGATGATAGACAGACGGATGGATGATAGACGGACGGATGATAGATGGACGGACGGATGATAGACGGACGGACGGATGATAGATGGACGGACGGATGATAGACGGACGGACGGATGATAGACGGACGGACGGATGATAGACGGACGGACGGATGATAGACGAACGAATGGATGATAGATAGACGGATGGATGATAGACGGACGGATGGATGATAGACGGACGGATGGATGATAGACGGACGAATGGATGATAGACGGACGGATGGATGATAGACGGACGGACGGATGATAGACGGACGGATGGATGATAGACGGACGGATGGATGATAGACGGACGGATGGATGATAGACGGACGGATGGATGATAGACGGACGGATGGATGATAGACGGACGGATGGATGATAGACGGACGAATGGATGATAGACGGACGAATGGATGATAGACGGACGAATGGATGATAGACAGACGGATGGATGATAGACGGACGGATGATAGATGGACGGACGGACGGACGGAGAGACGGACGGACGGATTATAGATGGACGGACGGATGATAGACGGACGAATGGATGATAGACGGACGGACGATAGACGGACGGACGGATGATAGACGGACGGACGGATGATAGACGGACGGATGGATGATAGACGGAGGGATGGATGATAGACGGACGGATGGATGATAGACGGACGAATGGATGATAGACGGACGAATGGATGATAGACGGACGAATGGATGATAAGACAGACGAATGGATGATAAGACAGACGGATGGATGATAGACGGACGGATGATAGATGGACGGACGGACGGACGATAGACGGACGGACAGATGATAGATGGACGGACGGATGATAGATGGACGGACAGATGATAGATGGACGGACGGATGATAGACGAACGAATGGATGATAGACAGACGGATGGATGATAGACGGACGGATGATAGATGGACGGACGGACGATAGACGGACGGACGGATGATAGATGGACGGACGGATGATAGACGGACGAATGGATGATAGATGGACGGATGATAGATGGACGGACGGACGATAGACGGACGGACGGATGATAGATGGACGGACGGACGATAGACGGACGGACGGATGATAGATGGACGGACGGATGATAGACGGACGAATGGATGATAAGAAGCAGATAAATGGAGGGAAGAAATATTTTATAGTAAAAATACTTTGATCTCATAATTTCTTATTGAATAGAGGACTTTTTGAAGCTAGGCGTTTTACTTTTAGCTTTTATTTAGTTTTCTTTAGTATTTTGCTTCTATTAGCTTTAACAACTCAGCTTCAGCTTCTTCTGCAAATTTCAACATTCACACATAATTTTTGCAGAAAATGGGTTTCTCTGGTTTATTCTGAATGTCTTCAGTAACAGATGTGTTCTTTTGTTTACAGGTTTATTAAGATCAACTAAATTCAGTTTATTGTTTGTAAAGCAACAAATGTCGCCTTTGAGCACTTCACAGATAATGAGTCTAACTTCAAATCCAAACAGGTCAAAATCACAAAATATTAGGCATGTTGAAATAGTTTGAATAAAAACATTTATTAAATACAATTATTTGTGTGCAATTTTATATTTTCCAAGTTAGAGCTTAGTTTTTTATTATAAAATCTAAAGACTACAGGAATTTCTATTAATGTCAAAATGTAAAATATGCAGGAAGTCATTTTAAACCCTTTAAAGTAAACATAATGTTTTATTTGTTCTCCACAGGCCTTGAATGATCAAATCGTTCTGTTCTGCTGTACTCACTGTTACAGCTCCACCTTCACTGGGAGGCTTTCTGCTGGGAGATTAGTTTGTATGCTTCCAGTGCTTGTGACACCTTGTGGAGCGCCCCCTGGTGCTGGGGGAGCTCCGTGCACACGCCGTGAAGCACAGAGCTGACGGCCTCCAGGCGCTCCCTCTGGCTCTGCAGAGCGGCTCCTACTGTTTCGCTGCTGGACGACAGTTTGTAGCTGCCCTCGCAAGCGTCCCGCAACTTCCTGCTCTGACTCTGCAGAGCGAACAAATAGGTTTGTTTCTGGAGAAAGAAAAAATAAGTAATTATGACAAAATATGTGTTTTGTGATTTTGCAGATGTGCTTTATGCGAGTTGGCTCCTGCCGGAACAAGATCCGGGAACTCTCTCATTTTGACCGGGTGTGCTCCAGCAACTCGATCTTTGCCCCTGAAAGTCCAAAGTCATTGTGCATTTAAATATTGATTATTTATTAAAAATACAAAGAGAGGAGACGTTGCCCAGTCCGTAGAGTGGACATTACAGCTGCAGCATGGCGCACCAGCTCGTGCACACACTCCTGCCCAGCAGAGACGTGGACGGCATGTCCCGCGGGGATGAAGCGTCTTCGTCAATATGGCAAGCCAAGTGGCCCATTAATAGCCAGACATGTGGTAAAAGTGGCTATTAATGGGCCACTTGGCTTGCCATACTTTGCGCACAGCAGCGTCTCCAGACAGCTCTGAGTGCGCACAACTGCTGATGTGAACTCACGCATGCGTTTCAGACACATAATAAATAAAAAAGCTTAGCTACAGTAAAAAAAATACAACGAGAGAAATGTTTGATGTGTACAGTATTATTCACATTAAATTAAAACAACGGCGCTGATTTGTCAAAATAACAAGAGCTCAAAATGCAGAAAAGACAGTCCACTTTACTTTTATTAAATAAATGGATGGATGGATGGATGGATGGATGGATGGATGGATGGATGGATAAAATAACAGTCTGATGATTGTCTGATGATTTTTGTTTGTTTGAAATGACTGTTTGAAAAAGGGGGCAGATATAATAAGATTTTTTCTTCATTCTGCTACCCTTCATTTTATTTTTATATCGTAAGGTCTCAAGTGTGAGATTGTTTTGTGTTGTATTTTAAAATGAATAAATTTGAATTAAAAAAACAAGATACAAGAGATTTTTATTAACATTGCACCAGTTAACCGATACAACGTGATGATGTATACACAGTCGTCCAGAAGAGGGAGAGTATGTAAAGCTGCAGCATATTAACAGTCAGCTACACATATAAACAGAGCTCAAAATGCAGAAAAGGCAGTCCACTTTACTTTCATTAAATAAATGGATGGATGAATGGATGGATGGATGGATGATTGTCCTTAGTTGGACAACAGAGAAGGCAGTTGTAATTGAGGTTGGAGCAGCAGGAGCAACAACAACACCAGGAATGAAATAAGCAGAGAAGAGTTCAGCTCAGAAACATGGAGAGTGTGTGTGGGGGGGGGGGACACTTGACAGAATGGGAGCTTCCCACATAACCCGTTGTTGCTCTCTAAAATCGTAATTTAATCAAGTGTGTACAAATGTAGGTAAACATAGATGTTTAACAACCCGGTACACCAAAATGCAAGAAATAGCATCTACTGTACTTTATTCAAACATTTACGGAGGAGGAGGAGCCACAGGCTCCCTGTACTTCCCCCGTAACCCCCACCTCACCCACCATTTACATTCCGGCATCGATCAGTTTACAAATTAAGCCCCGAGGTATGGGAAAGCATCAAAGCTGACGTCTTTACTCTGGAGGAGGAGTTTCCTTGACTGTAAGCTGTAATAGTTGTTTGTTACAGTAAATGAGCTTATGATAACAGGAGAATTGTCTCACTCCGTCATCACACCCTCATTTGAGCTGTTGTGCAACAGCTTCAGTCGGATTGTGCAACTTTCATTCTGACACTTTGACACATGTGAGGTTACTGAGGAGTCATGCTCATGACTATATCTATAAAAGAAGAGTTCAAAACTCACCGTGTCTCTGTGGTCCTGCAGGGTTTCCAAGTCGGAGTCCAGCTTTTCGCAGGTGTCGGACTCCTCTGTCAGCTGCTGCTGCTGCTGCACAACCTGGCTGCTCAGACTGCTTTTGCTCATTTCAAGCTTCAAGA